>JAFELO010002471.1:393637-449264 GCA_017140195.1 Eumaeus atala
GCTGCATTTCAATTAGGCTTATGAGCATTTCTAACAACAGTTTGCAATATGACGCGAGCCAGTAACTCCGCTCGTAAAGATGCGGATAATGATCTCGTGAGGTTTAGTTATGTCGTATTTTTCAAGATAGTCTGACTTTTCCATTCCCCTTTCTCCGAGAAAGGAAAATTCGTTACATCTATAATCATAATCAGCTTTATGGGTCTACTACTAGTCTTATAATTGTATGTGTAGTGGTTAAATAACCTCGAACACCGTGGCGTTCGTTAAAAGAGGTTATAGACAGAACGTCTATGACATTCATGAATTCTATTTGTGGGCACTCTCTTTATGAGTTTATGCAAATAATCAGCTAGAGCGCGGCTACTGGCAGTTATAGACATCTGCACAAGTAGTAGATGTGCCGTTGCGCCGTCCTTATACACCCAATTCCTCCTAATCTACCAAACACAAACCTACTTAAAATTTTAGTGACTTCTAATAAATAGCATTATTCGTGTTCAATGGTACTCGTATTAATTTATCTTTGTCTGAATCAAGAATCATCGGTATGTATATATATTTGTATGTATATGGGTATGTATATGTATGTAGCATAGTTATGCAATTTATGCATTTGTTTTGCTTATTTATTTATTAATATGTCGTTTCTGTTTTTGAGTATTTGATTATTTTATGTAATTTTCTATCTTTAAGACTTGGGTAGTCTGGAAGAAATTACTTTGAAGTAATAAGGCCGTCTTTGTGTGCATTTATATTTTATTTTGTATCGTACTATATACGTCGATTTGTTTTATATTGTGCACAATAGAGAATATTTCATTCATTCATTCATTCATTCACAAACAAATTAGTAGCAGCCACCATTTTATATTATTACTATAGTTTAAATAACTTTATTTCTCATAAGAATATAAATTCACTTATAACAAGATACATAGATTTTATATTACAGAATATGTTTTTTATATCTGGGCCGTTGGATACAAAGATACACTTATTTTACTGTCGCTAGAATATGAGTGTTGAGTCAGGCTTTGAAAATTTTTAAATTATTGCATTGTTTAATTTCATCTCTCAATTTTTTGAACAACTGAACACCCTCAAACAGAATAGTCTTTTTACCATAACTAGTTCTTACATTATCAACGTGGCGCTTATATCTACTTCTTAAATGCGACACGTGTGATCTTTCATAAAGCTTAATTTCGGATTGTATAGTTGTTTATAATTAAGTGCCTGGTAGACTATTTTTTTTTGTTTCTTTGTTTTGGTAAGTTAGCAATTTCAAGATATATTTGCTTGTGGTCAGATAAGGCGGACTCTATTATCGATATGCCAAATGAATGGTTGTTCAGGCCAGTACATATATGATCTAAAATAGTACTGGTTGTGTTGGTCTCGCGGCTGTTGTGCGATGTTCTAATTTTATTTACGATTCCATATCCAGCTTCATGTATATCGCTTAAATATTGCGAGACATTAGTAACGCCACTTAGGAGATCGACGCTGAAGTCGTCTAACATGACCGATCTATTTCTCATATTTAGTTGTGCGATATATGTCTGTAAGAATTCCTTCTGATAAGTTTCTCCTGGTTTGTAAATAGCACCATAACCATAAATAATGATTGTCATTATCTTCTGATTCCTCTGTGACGTCATATTTTATACTATTATGTGCATATATAGGTGTCTATATACGAATATTATATATACGAATATTATAGAAAAAATAAAAAAGGGGGAGTATTCCCCCTTTTTTATTTTTTCTATAATTGTAAATGTGTATATAATTAGGTATTTGATTAAGGTTTGCAGCGGATTCCGACGTGATTCAAGACTCAGTGAATATACACCTGCGTCGTTTTCGGTATTGCTTTTAATATACATTTTGTCACGTCAAGTTTTCCGGATTTGCGAATACTACGTAAATTGGCAGAAAATAATCTCAGCAATGACGAATGTAAAAGAATATCTTGGTAAATGTTTATATTGTGCGTGGTCCATCCCAGCTTCGTATGGATGCTTTATTGAATATGGCAAAAATTAATTAATTTACGAAAATGCAAAAATTATATCTATACTACTGTTACAAAGAAGAAACATTTGATTGTTTGTTCGTTTCATTTAATAAGCTCCGAAACTACAGGACCTATATGAAAAGTTCTTTTACCATTAAAATCCAACATCACCATGATAATAAAAATAATAATAACACACCCATATTTATACCCATGGTTTACACCCATATTATTACAATTATATTTACAATATACATACATAACTAACAATAACAAAACATCAATAGTTCAAAATATCAATAAATTTTAGAAAATATATCTACTTACGAGTTATGGACCTCTGCCCACCTCTCCGGGGATATCGGGCGTGGAGGTACTCTTTACTTTACTTTATATATACTTCCTCTCGGGCATTGTTACTGGGGCACGTCTACTGCAACAATGCTGGAGATAAAGACAATCGTTCCTACTTGCTCTAACACTCACAAAAATGTTTTGATAATTATCAAAACTTCGATAACGTAAACAAAGATATGTAATTATATCCTTCTGTAGCTGCAGAACATGTTGGCAACTAGCTGCCACAACAGGCGTTGTGCTGTCATAAATTTAATTAGCTGTCATGGTTACGTGTAATGGTTATGACGCCGAAATTATAATTTATTGATCTGTAACGTTTTGGAAAATGTTATATAGCTTATGTTCATCAGGTATAATATGGAATTCCAGATCCAATAGTTTCGGAGCCTATTTAATGTATACAAACAAACAAACAAATTTTCCGTCTTGTAATATTGGTATAAATTGATATGACATTTAACATGTCCATAAACGAAGTCCCTGTATATTATATACTACAGTTGTTATGTAAACAAGTTTCTACGAAGTGTCTTTCGGTATTCAAACTACTCAGCTCCAACTTTGGAGGCCTCTGCGAAGCGAAATCCTACAACAGTGAGCACAACCATCGCTTTGTGGATCCCGCAGTTCAAACAATTTCACTTTCACTTTCAAGAGACATAATCATCATCTGCCCTCATCGGTCCACTGCTGGACTGCAGCGTAGGCCTTTTTCAATTAACGCCAAGACGACCGATCTCCTGCTACTCGCATCAAGAGACAATGTTATGTAATTACTAATTATTGTTATTCTTTAAGCGTTTAGTAGCAACAAAACGGTTCTTTATTTTTTTTAAAATATCTAATTTATGGAGGGTCAAACGAGGACTGGCCTCATCTAATTCGTCTGCAATACGGCATGGGACTAGATCTTCCAATTATAATTCCTTCCAAATATAATTAACGGCAAGAAAGGCGACACCAGTGGTTTTTACCATAAAATAAATCGTTTTCCCTCTTAAATGACAACGTCCAGATTGTTATCATAACGAATCAAACACTAAATCCTTTCTTGGGAATGACATCATTGGTAAAGACCGCATGAAAATTCGTTTAGTAAATTTTGTGGAAATCGTCAAAATCATCTGATGATGACCCGTACTGTATATTTAACTGCCTCGTGGTCTAGTGGTAAACATGTTTAACCACGGACGTGAGGTCCCTGGTTCGAATGTCGAGTTGGACCACACAAAAAGTGCTCTTAGGATTTTTCTAAATTCTAATAACTGTCCGGAGTTAGGAAGTTGGCGGTGTTACGCCCCTGCGCTTCGTAGATCACGCTAAGCCGTCGGTCTTGCGCCTCATTTCTCTCCGGTCATGTCAGATTGCCGTTCTAACGGAATAGGAGAATGAAGGAATAGAGAGTGCACTTGTGTCTGCGCTAACACTTGTGAACTATATAATATGTCCCGCGAAATTCAACTAAGACGACATTATTATTATATTATCGTTGCAGGAATAAATGGAATAAAAAATAGACCGATTCATATATAAGAGATAATAGTATGCTTCGTTGCCGCCGAATTAGGCCGGCACGACTGGGGTACAACTCGCTCACATGACACGGCAGTAAAGTGAAAGTATGCTATCGCGTTTCGTGTGGTTTGTGTGAATCCGGTGGCTCCTTGGAGGGGGGAAATAAAGGAGACCAACGGTTCTGCATGTCAATGAGGATCAGAATGCAGATGTGTATGGACGTCGGCAGACTTCAAAACATTTTGGTGGCTCGTTTGAGGATCAACTATATACAGGAACTATAGTATAAAGACAGGCCGGACCCTGTTTCAAAACCTATTCCAGCTTAAAGAGCTTACACCGCTTTATAGTGTTACTTTTATTAGTCTCGTAAAATATTTATTGTCGTTGCCTCCTCGTTATTTTCCTGAACTCATTAACATGAGTCCAGCACGTTTCACCTAAAATTGGGTTTTGCATTCGTGAGTACAGAGACAAGTCATAAAAATTGTCAAGTGTATGAACCTCGTAGAATAATTTAAAGAGTCATATAGTATCTTTACATATGTGTGTATGAAAGATGGGTATGGCAAAAAAAAGTGTATACCTTACACACTTCAATCTATTGTTTCATCCGCGTAGGTTTTAAATATATCATATACATTTTAGACCCTCTTTTCATACCTTTAGAGATGAGATTTCTATACGGCTGAAGGTATTTGATTATTTTCAAACGGTAACCTATAACTAAGTTTAAAAATTGTTACTGATTTCTTTATACAATTTAGTCTCCCGGCAATTCTGCATTTTTTTGCTTCAGCAGTCAAAGGCAAGCTTAAATTTACAATGACTTTCATAGCGAATGTTAAGAAGAGTGGCAAATGTCGCGGACTTTAGGGTAAGACTAAGCATTTTTATTATCATGACAAGATATTAAATGTATCAGCATACTAATAACAGCAAAATTAAGGGTCGTAAAAACATAAGTCGACCTTTCGAATGTAATTGTGAAATATTATAGTAGAGATAATAATGAACACTGGTGTGTCTTGTCGTCTTTGGTTTTTGTCTTACTTTATACACAATTAAGTTAACCCATGAAATTGCTTGGAGCTGACTAATTCCCACAACGCAGTTCCTACAATTATTGCTTTCAAATATTCTTTAAAGTTTACCCGCGAGTTTTTGTATAACCCCGCTGGATAAATATAATTTAATTTGAACATTTTTCTTTGAACTGAAATATTTACTTTATTTGTAATACTATATAATGTATAAATAAATGACATGATTACCATCGTGTCTGTGTATCCCAATCTATAAAATACTATTTCAATAGAAATATTTAACTCGACTCTCAACGTTTCAACCGTAATGCAACGGCTGTGGTCACGAGTAGATGCTCGATGGTGTCACCGTCTCTTGGCCGTAATGCAACGGCTGTGGTCACGAGTAGATGGTCCATGGTGTTACCGCGTTTGATCTTCCTTACTTTTATTCAAAACACTAGGGTCGACCGAAACATCGATAGTCGAGGTAAATATTTCCATTCAAATATAGTACGCGATTAATCACTTATGGTATAAAATGTAAATATGAATTATATAATTTTATGTTTTTAAGTGTGAAAATAAATGTAAGTGAAGTGTTATCCTTAATATCTGGGTCATCCTCATCATCGTCAAATTCCTCATTTCAGTTTGAGGCTGAATAATTTGAACATTTATATTTATAAAATCTGAAAAACCTACAGTAGATAACATTATGATGTATGTGCTTACACAAGAGTTAGTTAAGTTCCTATTATTAGTGAATAATTAGAATTATTGGTATCTATAAAATATCTATTAAAAAGCAGGATTAAACTATTTATAACGTGCAGTCTCAGTTACCTGATAATTCATTATCATCCGCACAACAGATTGGGAAGATGTGTTGCCCTCCTTCGCCCTATTTGCCCCGACGTATCATAGACATGCGACAGCATAGCATTCAGAGCTCCAGTGTCACCCTGTGTCAATACGATTTAGATGCAATACAGTAATAAAAGTGTCTCTAACTGAGAGCTCTTGTATTATCTTGGTCACTCGAAGGGCGCAACGCATAGCTATGTTGTCCTAAGCAGCGTATCACACAACTACGACGTAGCACCTTGATATGTAGCACACAGCTACACCGTAGCGCATAGCATTGCATATCAGAAAAGAACGTCTTGGTACTTTTCCTAAGATATATTATCGTCTACCGCCTTATCTCATTCTTCTTATTTAATCACGAATGTGTACGGAGCAAGGGTAATTTAGAATGATCGTGACGTTTGGCACTTCCTGTACAACCCACTAGGGAACCGTGAGATGTTATATTTACTGTCCCTTATTTGTACCATTTGTGCAATCGATGAGAACTTATGATTATACCATCGCGCGAGTGTGCGTGACCAGCGTTCAGACGTCATTTTTTATGCGAGTCATCTTACACTGAGTCGCGTAAAAATAACTCAAATGAATTCCTCGTCGGGAAATTGGTCACGAAAACAATTGTTTTCCGATTACATCACAATACTTTGCATTCGGTAACTACACGATGTTTTGATTGCGTTTACTTGAAGAAGTATATTTCAACAAAGAAATTCTATTTTATTATGAATAGTCACTTTAGCTGAATCGAAGATTTGAAGATCTCTTAATCGCAGCTAAATGATATTTAAATAACTTACAAGTTATAGAAACACAATTGAGAAATATCTACAATGTTTTTTATAATAGCATAAGGGGGCATACAAGGAATCGGAGCCTTTTGATGACTACCGACGATCAAGGACATTTGCATGACTGTTACGCAGATACTTAAAAAAAACTAATACCGCGGTGTCCAATAGTGGCACTAATTACCGATGCATCAGAAACTTTCGTATTCATTTTTAAAAAGAACAAATTACGCAGAATAATATTTTGGCAAGTTCCGACTAGTTTTATTCACTGACCAATCACGTCTTGCTCTGATTTTAACGTATACTCACAAATTTAAATTAATTAGATTATGTGACGTATGCACGCGTGTCAGTGCTCTTCATACAAATTAGTGGCTCTTCAAGTAAGTAAAATTTTTTTTATAGTATAGGGGGACAAAAGAGCAATTGGAGCCTTTTAACGACTACGAACACCCATGAACATGAGCATAATTATGTATGAATCGTTGGTGAGCATGGAGGAAATGTCGCACAACCTAAATAAGTCCTCCCGACGTATTGGCCTTAGGATGAACTTGGACATGACAGGGGTCATGTTCAACGAACGCATTCTCCCGAGGCCGGTCAACGTCTATGGTGCTATTCTACCTCGGGCGACTATTGCAAGTAGGTAGATATAACTATTATTAAGTGGCAACGGGCTGGTCACACACTCAGAAGTATAGATAGCAGATAGGCCAGTTGTATTCCGAGGTGGAGGCCGCGTTTAGGAAAACGACGTGCTGGTGGACCGTACACCAGGTAGGAAGACGATCCCCGCGCAGTAGCCGGTCCGGGATAGATGTAAGCAGGTCGTCTTGGCGTTCATTGAGGGAGGCCTATGTCCAGCAGTGGACCGATAAGGGCTGATAATGATGATGAATGGCCTCGTTTAGTTTTTATATACCACCAAAATAATTTAAGATCATTTATAATCTGTTCTTCAGTTTTTTTCACTAAATTGTTTGTAACAAAATTTCGCTAGGTGGTCACAATCTTTACTGAGTATTTTTAATTCTATTTCGCCAAAATCACCGATAATTCCTACAGATAATTCGTTATGCTGTTCAAAAGCTGCATTGAATTTGTCCAAGAAAGGTTTTAAGAGAGGTTTTCCCATGGTGGCGGCAGATATACCGCGCAAAGGATCATGTGGCATACCAACCGTCTTTTAGGTATATTCAAAGTTATCCAAACATCTTCACACATCACAGGTACTCTCGAATTGAGTGAGGCGTTAAAAATTTTGGGATTTTTTATCGCAATTAATACCCCTCTACCCTCTTTTCCCCTTTGCAGTTGTAATGTTTCAATATGCACGACGTATCTATCGTCAAACAGCTCGCTGCTAAGTACAATGTCATTCAGCCAAGTCTCCGTTCTATATTTGAGCACCGATCAGCATGATTTTGTCGAGTCCAGGTCCACAAGTACTAATCTCTTCCCATTCATAGAATTAGTGTCAAAAGCTATGTATTCAGGTTAGCAAGCAAATGTCATTCATCTATACTGATTTTAGTAAAGCGTTCGACAAAGTACCCCATGAAATCCTAATTCACAAACTGGAATCGTATGGTATCACTGCAGTCAATAGATTTAAATCAGCCACTCATTGAAGCTCCTTAGGCGTGCCACAAGGATCTCATTTGGGTCCTATCATATTAAATTATTTTATTAACGATATTCCTCTGTTTTTTTACGCTCAAATGTTTTCATGTATGCCTATGATTTAAAATGTGATAAAATTGTCAAAGATAAGAATGATGCCATCGAGTTACAAAAGGACCTAGACCGGCTCGTAATATGGTGTCAAATGCATCTCAATCCAAGTAAATGTAACTTTGTAAAATATACGAAAAAGCATAATAATGTAGACCATGTCTATTATACAGATAATATACAAAATCAAGAATGAGATACATTTAGAGATCTCGGTATTTTATTTGATAGGAAGTTGACTTTTATGCCTCATATAGACCATATAATTAAAAAATCTAACAAAATGTTTGGGTTTGTGATGAGGTACTCAAAATTTTTTAAGTGTCTGAAAACGAAAGTTATTCTTTTTAAAAGTTATGTGTGTAGCCTCTTAGAATACTGTAGTTGGGTGTTACGTCCACATTACGCTACTCATAATTTGCGCTTATAACGCATACAAAAGCGTTTCCTGTGGCATATGGCGTTTTCCAGAGGAATACATAAGCAAGGTGTCGTACAGCGATAGGTACATACTTTAAAATGATTTCGCTGGAAAAGCTTTCTGCGGGATGCTCTGTTTATGTCTAAAATAATGACTCACAAGTTGACTGCTCAGATAAGCATATCTAAACCTCTTCAACTTTCGTGCACCCACAAGAGTCCCTCCCAGGCCTATCACACCACTATGTCCGCCACTAAGAAAAACATCTGCTGGTGCCAACTCTTGTATAGCTAGGCTATGCAAAGTTATTAATAGCTACAGTCATTAAATCGATATTTATTCAGATTCCCCTTTTTAAGATAAAAATCACAATCTATAAGTGTCTCGCTCAAGATTAATTATTTATAGTCTATGAGAACGTCTATTACATATTTTCTTTGTCAAAAAATTATATTTAAGTTAACATATCTTTAAGCTTGTTTGTGCAACAATCATTTTGCATGCTGTGTTTACCTATAAGTGATTGTTACACCACTTATATTTGATAAGTGCATGATTTCTTTTAAAGTGTATACAATTGTTGGTAAATGAAATAAAATAAAAAAAATACATTAATCATAAAAAACACCTGTAACATTTGAGCTCAGTTAAAAACAAGTACTTTTATGATACTCATGTTAAAAGTAGGTATAATTTTAAACATAATTTATAGCTCCAAACAGATAGAGTGCTTTCTAATAAGCTTGACTATTATACGTGCTGAGTAACTATCTGTCTATATTTGGAATATGATCCCCTTTTAGTAACTGTTTTCTGTATGCAAAAAAGTTTTAGCTGAAGGGCTGTATCGAGTATATCGGGCTTGTTGATAGAAACAGACATGTATCTTGATGTTCTTTACATTTTCAGTAATGACAAGCCATTTACAATGTATGTTGTCCTATAAGGTACCAAGAGATCTATCAGCATTAGCTTCCAGGTCAATGTGCTCCGGTAATGAATAGAAATGTACCTGGAGTCGCCCACCATATTGCCCTCTGGAGCTTCGTAATGTGTACGTAGAATACGCTCGTGTAATAACTAGAAGGGTAAAATATTATATTGTATATTATTATTAACATAAAATATTATTTACACGAATCAGTTTTTGATAAGATTGAAAAGGTAAAAAATAAACTTCAGACGGCTTTACTCAGTAATAAAAATTAATATTACAAAGTTACATAAGTTGTTGATTTAATCTCCTATTATTAATACTCGAGTGGGCTATTATCCAGTTCAACTCACATACCTCTCGCTTGTTGCGCAAATATCGGTTAAATCCCAAGGGCACGGCTACGCGTTGTAGCCATTTGCTACGCTGTCAACTATGCGCTACGCCACGCTTAGAATTCCTAAAGCAAGTTCATTCGGCCGTGGTTTTCGTGGATATTTTGTGAACGAAATTCGAAAGGTATTTAAAAAAAAATACTGGGAATTCTCTTCTACCTTATATTTAGTGTTTGAAACGTTTTATGTAAACTTTCTTAGTTTGATAAAATATGTCTTGGTCGTCTACTATACTTGTTATTGTTGTACTTGATCTACTCGTATTTTACTTTTCACATATGTGATGTGTAAAAGTTTCGATTGAATTCGAATAGACCTCAACATTGTAAGATGTAGTGCCATGCTACATAGGACGAGGTAGTGTCTATCATGCATCGTGCATGATACTACACTATACAACTGAATTGGGCCAGCACGACCGGGGAGGTACCTCTCGCTCACTTGATACCGTCTGAAAAAAGAGGGCATCGCATCGGCATAATTATGCAGGATGTTCATGGGCGTCAGTAGTCATTGAAAGGCTCCAATTGCTCGTTTGCCGAGACCAGAGGGTGTAAGCTTTGTGGCATACGCAGACGCTTGCGATCGAGGTACCGTCGCGCACCGTTTTCGAACAGAAATATCCCAGACTATGACAATTAAGGGTCGTTTCAAAAGCGGACCGACCATTAGGATGAATGGTGCCTCGATCGCGTGTGTATCTGTGACCAAGGTGCTTGAGGTACACATAGACGATGGTAGATCCTTTGCGCCGTATGCGGTTTTGATGGGCGAGAAGGCCGCCAGTTCTTTCGGGAATGCAGCAGTGCAGCGCTATCAGTATTGGCCGGCGTTCTCCCTGCCGATGTGGAGGTTCTTCGGGCGGGACGCGTGCAGGAAGAGTGTGTGCGGCTCAAGGGCAAGGAGTGTAAGAAAGAGAAAAGCGCTATCGCGGACGACGTCATCTCCACTTGGCAGTCACGCTGGGCCGCGTGTGCCGACGGGTGGGAGCTCTACTCTTCTTTCCAGAAATTACAACGCGTCTGGCATATTAATGGGTGGAACCTGAGTACGTTATTACACAGATACTAACAGGGTACGGGTGCTTTAGAGGTCGCCAGCACAGGATGGCGCTATGTGACCTGCCATCACGTCCTTGCGGTCATGCAGTTGAAACCAGAAACCATGTACTGTGGGAATGTGACTTGTACATAAACGAGCGAAACATCATGTTGGACGGCATCGAACGGAAGACAGTGGGCCCAGTCTATCATCAGAATTTGGTCGCAACGGAAAAGAGCTTTATGCAATTGAAAGCATTTGCGCACACATGACACGTGAAGAGGAAGGATAGGTAACGATATAGCTGCATCGAGATAATCATTCTAAGAGACTGACGAGGCCGAAAACAACTTCTACTTTGTGGTGTCAGGCTCCAGAGAAGGGAGAGTGAAATAACGAGAGGGCACTTGAATAATGTGTAGGGAGTCATGAATTGCACGTAGGGAAGCAGAGCCGATGAGCAAACCCCCGTGCATGTCCCATGATTCGCTCCGTATACCGAGAGGTGGGTAAGAGCATGGGCGGAGGTGGGTAAGTGCTCGTTTGTCTCCTTATACTATAAAAGAAAAAGAACATAAAGTCAATTTTTGCCACCTTTAAAATTGAATAAAACATCCCTAGCTTTACTAAGTTTTTAGATTATAAGCAATCATTTAAATAACTCCTCAGAGTAACACATATAAATACGCGACGCACGAAACGCGACAGCGGCGCTGTCACTTTTCGGCGGTATCAAGTGAGTGAGAGGTAATTCCCCGGTCGTGCCGGCCCAATTCCGTTGCATAGGAGGATGTAGTATCATGCAACATCATACATGGCGGCACTATCTTCTTAGGAATGCAGAATGGCACTACTTCTTCCTGAACGTCTTTCTTCCTTGTGAAATATGTACTGCGCACACTAAATACAGTACCAGTACAAGATAATATAAAAGTTATAATTGCACAGAAAGTTTTGTCCTATTACATTACATAGATACATTTTTTGAAGTTGAAGTTGAAGGGTGAAGTTAACAACCATTTCGTTAGTGCGTTAGTTCAATAGCGAGCTTACCTATAGGGTCTAACGAAATTGATGATCTGTAGTACTTAGAACATTTAACGAAAGTGTTGATATAGTAGACTGTTTCAACACTAGTCTAGACATACAATAAAACCACAACACATCAACATGTCGAGCAAGTTCTGCGAGACAACAAGTTAACAACAAGCTTCGGGTTATCTATCTTAAAAAATAACCCAGTGTAACCAGCCACTGTCGAGCGCTTACCTGCAATGTTACAATACTTAAAAGGAGTGACTGATAAAATTGGCTATATTCTCCAGCGAGCTTCAATAAAACTTCCTTAAAGCCGCCAAAGAAGATTTATCAGTTCCTACCATCAGTGAAGTGCCCTCTGCAAGATGGAGGAGTACAAGCTTGATTGTGGCTTGTTGTGGACACTCTTATATAGGGCAAACTAAAAGATCTATAAAAAGTCGCGTTAAAGAACATATAGCCGATATGATACACCGAAGTTGGCCCCTGCCATTACATAAGATTTGATAGAGTAGAAATCCTCTCTAGGGAACACCGATTCCTTCCAAGGATGATCCGTGAGGCTATTGAAATTAAAAAGAACATCCACATTTCAATAGAGAAGATGGCTGGGTTCTTGCCTCTGCTTGGGACTTTTGGGACAAAAAGTAAACATAACACCTCAAGACAGCAAGATATAATAAGTACTGTCTGCGTTAATCCGAACAACTAAAATTATAATTCTGCGGGTACTTTTAAAAACTTTGGTACATCAAGACATCCGTCATCTCAGTCCCCCGTGACTATGGTTGCTGTAAAGCTTCTGAAACGTTGAACTAGATAAATAATTAAATAAACAGCAATAAAATCCGTAAAAGTTTTATTGTAATGACGAACATTCGCGTAAATTAAAGACATCAAATACAAGATAGACATAGTTTCAACGGGTTCAAAAATATAGAAGTAATGAAGTGTTACTTTAGGTAAAAGCACCTAATACCGCGGTATCTAATAGTGGCACCAATTACCGATGCATCAAACAATAAACAAAATATTTCGTGATCATTTTTAAAAATAACAAATTACGCAGAATAATAGTTTCGACAAGTTCCGACTAGTTCTATTCACTCGCCAATAACGGGTTTGTTTTAACTTAACGCCTAGGGATAAATTTAAATTAATTGGTTTATGTGACATGTGCAAGCGCATCAGTGCTGTTCATACAAAATAGTGGCTGTTGTAGTATGTCTTTCTGTATTTTAAACACATGATTACAAAAGTACAATTACTTCAGATACGAACAAGGCCATTACTTGTTTGTTTTTATGTCCTTACGATTTTATTTTGCGACACTTACTGCTTTGAGATATTAAATAAACACATATTACTATTAATAAATAAAATTCGCGGTATTAGAATGTCCAGATTATTTGATTATTTTAATATATAATTAATTTTCTTAATACCAAATGCTAAACCATTTCACACCTCCTCTGTTATAGAGTTTTGTATTCTGTATTTAGTTTCGCGCTATGTAAAATCCACTAATATCTCTTTTTTTTTATAAAAAAAAAGAGATATTAGTGGATTTTCCACTAATATCTCTTTTTTTTTATAACAAACTTAAGTATTCGAAATTTAGATTTGTACTGGCTGTATAAAAATGTCAAATATTGACCTTCTATTAATTTGATATCTTTGTAGCAATTACTTTTAAATTGTTATTGATAAATTTGTTTTTTATGAGGGCCGATATCATTTATTGAAGGTAATAAAAGAAATAATATAATGTTTTACATTTCGTAGGTCGGATTTACGTTTCAAAAAGTGTAATGCTGCATACATTACCGCAACATACATCGGTAATGAAATATATGAGTATATAATAACGAGACGTTTATGCTACATCGCAGCCGAATCAGCTGGTGGCAAATTAGCGAGGATGGGGGAAGGAGAGCTACGCATCTACATTAACATTAACCGTGCAGATGTCAATTACCGTATGTCTCCGTCTGTAAAAAAAAACTGGGATTGATTCCGAATAAGATAGGCATATCAATCGATAACTCCGTACGCGTATATGTAGATCTATTATGCGGAACAGGATATATCAGATTTGGATGATATATCCTGTTGTTGAGATATAAGCCATTTGGAGACAAAGTAACATTACAGTGACACACGTAATTTACATATTGTCGAACAGAGTACTTACAAATATTCGATTATATCTAAGTTTAAAGAAAGTAATAACAAGTAGCAAACAAACAGAAACAGAAACAGAGTACAATTTACGAACGGTTAATATATACAACACAATTTAAGTGTTACAAAACCTTTGGAACAGTAATGCAACTTTGTACTGGGCAGGAATGTTTCTCGGCACATGTTGAATTATCACATAAATATCATCGACACCGATATTCTGTGACAACCTACGGACCTTCGAAAGGATAAGGATAACAGTGACAATTTCTTTATTAGGATTAAAACTCCTGTAATCTATTAACATTTAAGAGCCTTTATGAGGACACACACACATCGGTACTTAGAAAATAAACTTCTAGCACTATTCGAAACGAATGGGTATTTTAGTTGTTTTCATAATAGATATTCAA
The DNA here is from genome assembly GCA_017140195.1 of Eumaeus atala. Lineage (NCBI taxonomy): Eukaryota > Metazoa > Arthropoda > Insecta > Lepidoptera > Lycaenidae > Eumaeus > Eumaeus atala. Next base: position 408,388 of record JAFELO010002471.1, read on the forward strand.
AGTATTTCTAAGTTATAAATGATTTACATACATAATATAAAATGATGAAACAAATGTTCAATATATATTTAAATTCCATATTAAATATCGATCTACCATCGATCTCACTGTTTATGTTTTGTAAAAAAAACCTGCCACCCGCACTCCGTCAGTCGTATGCATAACTTACGTACTTATATATTATACACACACATGAACATACATACATACACACATGAACATATATACATACGCACATATATTCCAATAATATCTATGCCTAAAACATTTAAATGCGTCTTTGAATATCAACTAGATGGATTTTTAAATTGCGTTTAAATACTGTTAAAGATTTTGCTGCTCTTATTGGTGGCGGTAAGTTATTCCAACACTTGGTTGCCGCGTATCTAAAACTGTCTCGGAAAGCCACTGACTGATGAGGATATATGGTAAGCATGTCCTCAGGCTTTCGCAGATGGTATTTATTCTGTTTATCATGAGCCCATTGCAGCCTGTCATGTAGATATGATGCTGTTTTTTGCTGTATGACGCCAAACATTAATGTAGCGAGATGTAAGTGCCTTATATGACCCATGCGGGGGATGTCGAAGCAAAAACGAGCACATGCATTTTGCACCTTTTGAATTAGATGTTTGGATCGCTTTAGAAGACAGGGCCCAATCACGGCGTCTGCGTAGTTTAACTTTAATAAGATCAATGCTTCGCACAAATTGATTCTGAGATAGATCGGTATAAAAATTCTTATTCTATATAAAACTTTCAGTCTATAAAAGGAGCTACGCACCGTGTCTACGATGCTTCTCAAACATCTGCATCAGTAACTTGCTCAATGGAGACATTTTTAATCTGCATTTTAACATCATTTATTAAAAGTTTGTCAATTTGCTTTCGTGTACCAAGTACCATAAACTTCATCTTATTTGGATTTAATATCAATGCATTCGCTCTGGACCTGTCGGCAATTCCTGCTAAGTCTTCGTTATTTTTGTCAACAGCAGACCTTGTGTCTTTGGGATTGTAGGATATATATAGCTGTATGTCGTCGGCGTAGATCTGATGTTTACAATACTTTATACATGGCAATATGTCAGCACAGTATAGTGCGAGGAGCACGGGGGCGATAATTGAGCCTTGAGGAATGCCCCTAAAGGTCTGGGTGGGTAAGGACCACCGCATGGATTCATCTTCATCTTTTATCTCTACAATTTGGGTGCGGTAACTAAGGTAACTATCGAACCACGCGACTGTATTTATGTCAAAACCAATATAAAATATTTCAATTTTGCTAGGAATAGTGACCTACTTATACAATCAAACGCGCTAGAGTAGTTTAAGAGGACTAGAATTGTAGCCTGTATCCTGGGCGGCCAGTATATTATCATTTACATCTGCCAATACATTAGTGGTGCTTTGATATTTCCTTTCAGTAACTATTTTCTGTATTCAAAACAGTTCTAGCCGCAGGGCTGTTTCGAATACATCGGGCTTGTTGATAGAAGTAGACATGCATCTTAATGTTCTTTACATTTTCAATAATGGCAAGTTATTTAGAATGTATATTTTCTTATAAAGCGCCAAGAGTTCAGCATAAGCTTCCAGGTCAATGTGCTCCGGTAATGAATAGAGATGTACCTCGAGTCGCCCACCATATTGCCTTCTGGAGCTTCGTAATGTGTACGTAGAATACGCTCGTGTAATAACTGGAAGGGTAAAACATTATATTGTATATTATTATTAACATAAAATATTATTTACACGAACCATTTACTGATAAGAGTGAAAAGATAAGAAATAAACTTCAAACGGCTTTACTCAGTAATCCAAATATTAATGTTACAAGGTTGTACAAGTTGTTGATTTCATCATCATCATAATGATGATGATAATGATCAGCCCTTGTCGGTCCACTGCTGGATGTGGGCCTCTCTCAATGAACGCCAGGACGACCGATCTCCTGCTACTCTACTTGTTGATTTAATCTATTGGTACTCGAGTGGGCTATTATTCAGTGCAACTGACATATGTGTTGCTTAAATATCGGTTAAATTACAAGGGCACTGCTACGCGTTGTAGCTATTTGTTGCGCCGTAAACTATTCTCTACGCCACGCCTAGAATTCCTAAAGCAAATTCATTCGGCCGTCGTTGAAGTGTTTGTAGTGGATATTTTGTGAACGGAATTCGACAGGTATTTAAAAATAAAAACAAAAAAATTGACTGGAAATTCTCTTCTACCTTATATTTAGTGTTTGAAACGTTTAATATAAACTTTTTCATAGTTTGATAGAATATGTCTTCATCGTCTACTATACTTGTTATTGTTGTACTTAATCTACTTGTAATTTACTTTTCATATATCTCACGTGTAAAAGTTTTGATTAATTCAACCTCAACATTAAGCCCAGTTTTGCCATCGTCAAAACTGAACAAAACATCCCTAATTTTACTAAACATTTAGACTATAAGCAATCATTTCAATAACTCCTCAGAGTAAAACAATTTGAATAGAAGAAACTACACAGACTGCAACAGACAGAGGGGCAATGTTTTGAAAGTATATGTATGTATAGATGTATGTAGATTTCTATGTTTTCTGCTGAAGCCTGAAAGGCACGATGTGTCGTTAGATCCGTGTTGATAGCGCGAGTAATATAGGATACATTAAAATATTTTTTTTTACCAATCATTTGAATGTTACCTTAGTTTGTGATCTACAGGTAAATGATTCTGAATCTGTCGTGTGGCGTGATATGGTAGGCTACATGGTAGTGACATGATGCATTTAGGTGGAGGATCGCCATGCTATTTATGAGTAGCGGCTGTCCCATTGGAGCATCTACGTAACAATCACGTGAATGTCCATGGTCGTCGGTAGTGATCAATAGGCTCCGATTGCTCGTTTGCCATCTAACTTTAGAGGAATTACGAGAAAGGAATAATTACCCCGACTTATTATGTTTCTCGGAAGGGGTAAAAAATGGACCTACAAGCTCTTGTATATATTATATAATAGAAGGATATGCCTTATCAGCCAATGTTTGTAGAGACGTATAAAGAAGTGGTACCTGTATTTGAAGCATATGGTGTGTTTTTATTATAAAAATAGAAATATTGCTAATAAAAATAAATAAGTTATATACTCTAAACTTTAAAAAAATGCATAAATTCTAAAAAGAAAACGATAATAAATTATATTAAAAAACGATGATGTAAGTAAATCCACCTGGACTGTTATTAAAAATTAAATAGGTGTTCGAGTTTAAAGGACAACAACCTTAAAATTGACGATAAAATTATAGTAAATCACAGGGAAATAGCGTTGGCATTTAATAAATATAATATATATGATAGACACACAAAACTAATATTTTAACACATAAAACTATTTTGTACTGGTACTGAAGTAAAGACAGAAATATTGTTGTTGAAAAACACCAAATCAGAGGGCTACGATGAAGTAAACACAAAAATTTTATAAGTGTGTTCTGCTGACCTGACCGCGATTCTTACGTACTTGATTAAGTTACCTTTTTCTTGTGGAACGTTTCCAGCTGCATTAGAAATATCAATTAGTAAGCCCATTATAGCGGAGAACTCTGATATCAAGAACTACCGTCCAATAACTCTCATACCTATAATATCTAAGATATACGACAAGTGCATACTAAAAAGACTTTTTGAATTCTGTTCAAAATTTAAAATAACATTAGATGAGGAGTTTGGTTTCCAAAAGGAAAAATCCTCTACACTAGTTCTCTTCTCACTTTTAAATATAATACTAGGAAATATTAATAATAATTTTATGACTACAGGGATATTTTTTGACATATCTAAAGCTTTTGACCTCGTTTCCCACGAGCTTTCGCTTCAAAAATTAGAAAATATTAGGCTCGACTCAAGTGGATCTCAAGTTACCTATCCAATAGACAACAGTTACTGGACTAAATGGCAATACAGAAGTCACGATGCAGAGTGCCTCAGGGGAGCGTTCTCGGGCCTATTTTGTTTTTGTTATGTGTTAATGTCTTTGTAAAAATTACACATCACAAATTTACATTATAAGCAGATGACATTTCAATTATTATATCATCAAATAAAACACACAATACAATTAATGACCATGAAAATGATATGAATAATTGAAGATTTAATTAAATGGCTTAATGTCAGTAATATATAATTAAATAAATATAATAATCTTATAATTAATTTAAATAAATCATATTTACATAAAATTTAATCGGAGAAATTATACTACTAATAAAGCGAAACTTAATATTTTAAAACTACAAGAATTGACTCAGACAAAATTCTTTGGGTAACTATAGATGGAAATTTAAATTGAAAATTACATATAGATGAATTGCCCACTAATATGAATAAGTTAACATTTGCACTTAAGAAATTAAAAACAATTACAAATACAAAAAAAAAAAAAAAACGGCTGTTATGTCTTACCGTGCTTATGTCGAGTCTCTCCTACGTTATGGGTTAATATTATGGGGCAATAGCACGGACCATAACAGAGTATATATTGCACAGAAGAAGTGCATAAGAGCGATATGTGGGCTTACACCAGATGAGTCTTATAGACCAATCTTTAAGCAACTTGGCTTATTACCGCTACCATCGCTTTATTTCTTTGAAGCAACTATGTTTGTATATAGGCACCTGTTCACATCGGCCGAAGAAGTGAATTCTCGTAGCCAACGTGACCCATATAAGCTTGTAGTTAACGATAAACCTAAATTAATTAAATTTAGTGGAAGTTATTTAAATGCAAAATTAATTATAATATAATTACATTAAAGTACCTAGTGACCTGAAGAAGCTAAGATTGACAATGTTTAAGCATAAATTGTATCAGGGGGTTCTTGTAGACAACTATTAAAATATTAAAGACATATGTAACATAAAACTCTAAATTACGTAAATATAGTTCAGTAGATAATACCTTTGTAACATTGTATTTACTGTTTGTTAACATAAAAACTTATTTTTGCATGCTATTGTTATATGTAGCAAAACATGTGATCTATATAAAAATGTAACATCCACTGTTTACCATGTTTTAAGGCAAATAAAAATATTATTATTATTATGCCATATAAATAAAGAAAAACGAATGAAATATATACCGCATTGAACATAATTAATGTTTATGGTGATGGCAGCATTTTTTAAATGTAAACTTCATGTTACAAATGAAGATTTTCATGCTGCGTGTAGAGTTTATGGAGCCCATATCAAAGTATAATATTAAAATTGTATTAAAAATATAGCTTTAATACATAGAATTGTTTATGAGTGAAGTGTTATACTCCACTAGTGCAGACGCGTTTCTAAGAAAAGATGATTTATGTAAGCTTCTTATTTTACAATACGCGAGCGTAGACTAGAGAATAGTAGAGAAATGGCATTTTATTTCCTTTTCACAATGTATTTTCAATGATAAGTTGCTTAGCATTGCTGCATAATGCTGTGATATCATTTTTCCCTCTGAGATCTGCTATAGCTTTCTTTTATTTCGCATTTTTATCTTTAGGTTTAAATAGTGTTCGAGGACAAATCTCATCACGCGATTCATGTGTAGGTCTGTATTCAAAAGTCTACGTTGTAATGTTTCTTCTCCATATCAAAACCGTAATTAATGCTTTCCAGGGATGAAAGTTTCCGTGTGATGAATATTTTCTCGAAACTTCATCATCTTCACTCGGGCGACGTCTACTGCTGGACATAGGCCTTCTCATATAGAGCGTTTCGGTCACTACACCGGTTTTTGTATATTTATTTTTTCGAAATTATTTGGACCATAAAGTTGCAAACGCGCAGTATAAGCGAATGGTGACTTCCAAAGCTCAAAAATTTTCGCCATTCACAACGAATAGGGAATTCTCTACAAAATTTGATTCTAAAATGTCAAAGAGTACAGTTTTCCTCACTGGACTTCGAGTAATTACACACATAAACTATCAAAATTAGCCACAGGCCTGCATAATTGGCAAGATAACATGAAATACATTCAAAATACATTACAGCCTTGTTGTCCACTTTATAAATATTTCCACGTCAGACACCGAATCAACGCAGTTATACAGCAACTATTTTATATATTAATATATCTATTTTACATCGTACTAATAATGTAAACTAGTGATCCATCCCGATTTTATGCGTGAAAAACAGGGACCTGACTGTTATTGTAACGGTCATCCCAGAATCAATCCTAACCCTTGTTATCATCCCTTCCAAGCTTCTCCACGAAAACCTTCGATACTCTTCTCGGCGTATTAGTTTGGGGATTCTCTTTGAAAGAAGCTTGACACCGGCAGACGTAACGCCTACGTATGTTTCCTCACAAGTCCAAACGTCTCATCCGAGAATTTAACTTTCCTGCTCGTGTACTTACTCCTAAAATATCCTTCACCCACGTACCGCATGCAACCAATCACGTCACTCATAGCCTCGACAATTGCCATTGTAGTTTCCGACATATCACCATCGAACCACTTTTTAAATTCCAGTTGTTATTTTTCGGAACCTACCATGGTTCGTCGCAAGGTAGGTTGGAGTGATGACCGTTTCAATCGGACAATCGCTCGCGTCGAAAGCCTATAGCCTATATCCAGAGAGCCTCTAACCAATCGGTGATCACTTCCGATTCTAAGCCTGACATCCCTAAACATGCTTTCGGTTCGTCACAGTAAAGTCAACCTCGCGGCCTCTTCTTAAAATAAGAGTTCATTAAAAAGAGGCCCTCTTATTCGACATCATTTCATACTCCCCTTTAACAATTTTTTGATTGAATTAGATGGACGACAACCACAGAATTAGGCCTGTAGCACCTGGTAATTCCAGTAATCCTGGCTACAGTTGCGGTCACGGTAACGGTAGAATAAGGGGTGCTAAGAATCTACGGGCGACGGTTCGCTACCACCGATTTCACATGGCTACGTATAACTGACGAACGTTTCAAATAGATAATCACTTGGTTAAGCTGGAGGTGGAGCTGGAAAAAATCCGATGGCACGTTCCGGGGCTATGAGAAGTCCGATGACAAGGTGAAGATACCATAACTCTGCCATCCGGTCACCTATTCTACTTCAGAGGAGGCGACACTCCATCACAAGGTGGCGTGGGATTCCAGGTGAATAAGTCCCTCGTAGCCAACATTGTCAAAATCTAGTCTGTCGGGTACGGTGGCGTATCTCATACTAATAATAGTTTGTGAGATTTTTTTTAATCGGTGTCTGTGGGGCGATAACGACATCCACGTAAATCGGCATTATTGTCACGCAGATTGGAAGGGAGAGCGGGGTTGCTTCCTCCCCTCCAGTGGACCACCATCTACTTAAACACACGAAACGCGACAGTAGAGTCGTCACCTAACAGTAGTGTCACGTGAGCAAGAAGTACTACCCTGGACGTGCCGGCTGAATTCTGGTGCAGTGCAGCATGGGTCAACCTCTTACTAAAACTTCCACTCTACTTAAAAATATTATTATATCTTTATTCAACAAAGAAAGCAGGTTTCAGTTAGTTTCGTAACAAAACAATATATTGTACGTTTGTTAGTACTGGTCCAAAAGTTACAGTTGATAGAATGTATCGTCACTTCTTGTTATATATATATATATATATATATATATATATATATATATATATATACGCCAGGGCATGGGGTGGCTCCAGAGAAATACGTAATCAGGTGATCACCTTAACACGAGTTGACCTCTTCACTTTATTATTACATTTTAAAGCGAAGTTATAGATGAAGTTACAGTACGGTAGTGTTGATATAAAAGTTGTTTTTTTTTTAAATAATGCGTTCATATATCGTATAATACTTATGGAGTAAATGCAACATATGAGTATTCCAGCGAAGATGAATTGGAAGCCATTTGAGTCTCGCTCGGTATTCAGAGTAAAGGCGAGAGAACACCACCTTGTGGAACGCCTGTGGTAGTATAGCACCAATCAGAGTGAATATCATTTATTTTAATACGTTGCCGGCGGCCATTTAGGTAGCTATGATACCAATCGATTGCTGTGGAATATATATTAATAGATCCTGAGGAGCATACCAATAAGTCTAAATCTACCCATATACTATTTGAATGCATTACTAAAATATAATAACGTTAAAATGGTACGCTTTTTATTGTCCATTCCTAGTCGAATGTCTTCTAAGATTTTAGTTAATGCAGTCAATGTACTGTGTCCTGGTTAAGGAGATCATGTTATATAAGATAGATTCAATTGCTGATATACTAACTTTTCAAAAACTTATATATATTGGTCAATAATCTGCGGGAAATGAAGGCTTAAAATTTTCAGGCAATGGAATAATTAGAGCTTCCTTCCATATCTCAGGAAAAATACCTATAGAAATAGAGTAGTTTAAAATATGTGTAATGACTGGAAGGATGATGTCAAGGATGGGGATTACCATATTTTTACTCATACAGTCATTTCCAATGGCATTCGATGAGATGGTTAGAACTGCCTTTTTTACTTCATGCTCATCCAAGCAATCGAAAAAGAATTGGTCAAAAGAGGGTGTCGGTAAAGATGAATATTTATTTTAGGTTTGGAGTTTAGTTACGCTATCAAAATTACAAGAGGGAGAAATGTTGATTAAGATATTTAACTTCTTCATTCATTTTTCAAATTGTTCAGAAATTTCCACACTTTACTCGGGTCATCATTTCCAACAGATCTATGTATGTGGCGTCTTTGAGCATCACGACATAATGTATTACAATGATTAAAAATTGTTTTATATTGCTCTTTAAAAATTTTAGTATTGTTTAATTTTAATTTTGTTTTAGCTACATTTTTCCTCCTGATCGTGTCTTTTATTTCATCTGTTAACCAAGGACTAGGCGGATGCATTTTTCTTATTGGGTGGATTGGGACATGTTTGTTATATAAGTTAATAAGTTGTTTATTAGATATATTTAATTTTCCATCGACAGAGGTTGCTCCAATCAAATCAGACCATTGAATATTCTGTACATCTTGCAATAAGAGGTTAACATTCATTTTCTTAAAACTACGCTGCATCATAATCTTGGGCTTAATTTTGGGTGGCCTCAAAACATATGATAGGTATATAATATCAAGAAGAGAAGGTGTGCAGCCAGGTACTGTTTGAGTAGCTTTAAGCGGTAATACATGTAGATTATGTGAGTCAATAATTGAAAGCAATTTCCGTGATCTAGAATCTTTTTTTAATAAACAAGTATTGAAATTGCCCATTAAAGTTATATGAGGATATAAATTATTAAACTATTCCAGTAGCTTCAAAAGAAGAAAAATATTCGACTTGAACTGATGGAGTATAAAAAACCCCAGAAGAACTTTTGTATCCGTTGGAAATGGGTTTGTTGATACACTAGGTATTTGTTAAGCAATATGAGACTTAAAATATGTAGCAACACCACCTCCAATCCCGTCAGTACGGTCGTTTCTAATTAGAGTAAAACCGGGCAGAGAGTAGCAAGTCGACGGTAAACACGGCTTAAACCATGTCTATAGCACCAGTGTAGAATGTACATTGGACTACTTAAAGGCCGCTAGAAGATCGGGATAATGTGCAGGAACACTCTGTGCATTGATATGTACTTCATTGAAATGCTTAAGAGGAGTACCAAAATTGGAGGCTTATGTAGTGCCAAGGGAGTGCGAGCGATCAGCGATGCGGATAACAACGATTCATCAATATGAATCGTTGTTATCTGCATTGCTGATTGCTGATATCATTAGATGATGAACAAGTAACAAAATCCTAACTGCTATCATTCAATTCATCCATCAGCATGATATTTAATGCTATTTACAAAAAAAAACAACAAAAAAACTAGTTGATATTAATCAAATCTACTAACAACTAAATGATCAGTGAATAATGTTCTTAAATAAAACAAGAAACAAACAAGCAAAAAGTAAAAATAGAAACACCACAAGTAGGAAAGTAAATCAGACATGAAAAATATAAATACTGATTAAAATAAAATATTTTAGAATCAAAAAGCAAATAAGGTACATAAAAAATTATAAAGGCTGTATGCTGATAGACCTTAGCTATTCAGAGAAAAGGAAAAAACATCTATGACATTAGGTTTTGACATTTGACATATGACAGCCATAATAACTTCACAAAGCTTCAATCAAATTCAAATATGTATATAGTCATCATTAGATAATTAACAATTATTTCACCTGAAGGATAAGAATAATAATGACAATTATTTCAAATTACCGACACTACATTAAATATTACTAACAGTACCCCGAAACCACATTAAATCATGTATATAGCACCTATATAGCACATTAAGGGAAATGTGAAGCAATATTATGTTACTTACTGAAGCTAAAACATGGAAAATTTTACTTTTGGTTTGTTTTTCTGGTACGTGAAACTGGAGCCGTTTCTTCAATGTCAGGTGATGTTTTCCAAGCACTGGGCTCACAAACATCTAGCTTAGGGCTGGGGATAATATTCAAATCCGCCATGCAGACCGAATCGGATGATCGGATGGCACCGCACGGTGACGGGAGCCATCCGAAGTCATGACGTAGACGCATCCGTCCTTCGTCCAGCACTTTGAAGTCCCATATCGCTGACGAGTTACAAGAAATATTTTGTGCCTGCCTTTTGTTAAGAATTCTGATATAGTTACACCAGTAACTTTCAGGCCCGTTTTCGAAGACCATATTTTATTGCGCACTGTGATATTCTCAGTTTATCCCTTTTTGCCCTATGTTCCTCTTACTTTTTACTCTAGTATGGTCTGCCGTCTGGTCTTAGACACTAAGCCCTATAGACCACACTAAAGCTTTAGACATGTATACTGTTCTGTGTTTGTTCTGTCTTTTTCGGTCTCAGCTTTGCTTTTAATTACGTAAAAGCTAACGCGTTCTTTTTGAGAAGTCAAAATCGAAGTCGGCAAATTCACTCACATCACAGAACGTAGCGGAAACTCACATCCTGTATGAGATTCGACAGCAAAGCTGTCACTTTTGACACTTGAATAAATAAATAAACTTATATACTTTTTCCACAAATGATTATTTTACACTTTATATCAACTACCGGTTTCGATTTATCATCAGGCAAACAAATAATTTGTTTACCCCGTCTTCCTGCCCATAAAAGCGGAACACAAGAGTGTCTTATTTTCTCTTGCTCTCTCCCTCTCTATCACTCTCTATACGGCTTATTACGTCATGAAATTAATGTCTGTACATTTTGTTTGTTCTAATAAATATAATAATTATTGTAGAATCTCTATATACCCTTCTTAAAAAGTAAAAGCTTCAAACATATATATATATATATATATATATATATATATAAAACTATATGCTTATTTAAATACATGCAACACGATCCCGTGTTGCATGTATTTAAATAAGTAATGATAGTAAATATACTACTACAGATAAGAATAATATGTTTATATTTAATATCGATAAATACTTATTTTATATACATACAAACGTATGCGTATACATACCTACATACGTATGTATATAATAAATAACATACCAATAATAAAGCAATCAAAAGATGAGAACAACGCAACGAATTTATGTGGTAGATAAGGAGAGGTAATGGTCTTTAAGACGCTTTTTAAATAATACGATATTTTGTGACTTCTGCACGGACTCGGGTAGACATTCCACAAACGAATTGCTGTTACAGTAAAGGTATATTCATAAAAAGTGGCTTTGTGGATAAGAGATACGAGAGTTAGTTTGTTAGAGGAACGAAGGATTGAAGAGTTATCACCTAGATAAGAGAATTTTTCTTCTAAATAAGTGGACGTAGAAGGATTAAAAAAAAGTTGAAAAAGATATGAAAAATATGTGAAATTCACGTGATCTTACAGAAAGCCACTTAAGCTTAGCTCGGTATTCCGAAATGTAATCGCACTTACGTATTCCAAAGACAAAACGGATGCAAAGGTTCTGGAGACGTTCAAGAGCAGCAAGAAGGTTTTCATTGAGATCACAATAGCATACATCAGCATAATCAAGGACAGATAAAAGTGTAGATTGTGCAAGGCAAATTTTAGCGGGAATAGGAAGGAAATTATTTAAACGTCTATGAGAACCTGCAGCACCAAATATTCTGTCTTGGACTTGCACATTCCATGAAAAAGTTTGGTCAATGTGGATGCCTAAATTTTTTACTGTATTACTAAATAGTATGATTTCTGTGCAAACAACAAAATATTTGGAAGCTTTTTCCAGTCTATTTTAGAAATAAGCTGTCTGCGGTAGCAGGTATATTATAATACTATGCGTCTTACTGAGGTTCACACCAAAATTTTTACTCCACTGCAGAATGCTATCTATATCGTTGTTAATCATAGTAATGGAGTCAGAAAGCTAGCATAGTGGGGTCCGTCTATAAAGCTGTAAGTCGTCTGCATACACATGGTAGGGAGACACAGTTGATAAAAATCGCAAAGAGAAGAGAAGATAGAACACCACCTTGTGGGACACCAGCAGGAGGATGAGAGAAGGTTATCTAATTTTATTAGCTGTCAATGACCTCGAAGAAAGTTGCGAAACCAGAGTATTACTTCTGGTGACATGTTAATAGATCTTAATAGGAGAAGTAATACAGCCTGATAACAGTTTAAAAGCGTTGCTAAAATCGAGCAGTGTCACTACAGTCAAGTTCCTATAGTCCGTCCCATCCATCGAATGTCATCCGTAATTTTAACAGGAACAGTGGCCGTACTATGACCTGGACGAATTCCTGACTGAAAAGAATTGAAAAGTTTGTGGTAATCTAGGAAATAACATAATTGTCCCTGAAACGAGCGTTCCAGTGTTTTTGATAGAAATGGAAGAATAGATGGACGTTGGATTGGCAGTGACATGATACTTCCAATTATATATTCTTATCGCGGGCCAAGCGACCGCTACACGGCCTGAATAGAAAAGCGAGTGGTCTCTGTAGGCTTTAGAACAAAATTTAGGAAAATGTAATACTATACAAAATACTTTATGGTTAACGGTTATGTATATGTGTTGCCTTCTGTCATCCCTTCAATCAAATATACCAGCCGGTAAAACCAAACCCGATAGCGTTTGGCCATCACTTTTAAGACATTGTCATAAGAATGAGAGGTAAGCAATGATACTTCCTCTTAAAATATATTATGATTTAAAAATATGTAGTATTTAATATATTTAACTAGCGATAGTGAATAGATTATACACTAAAATCTTCCTTGACTATCGCTCTATCCATGAGTGAGAATGTTCACGATAATCCGTTCTGTAGATTTCGAAAAAATCGATAACATACAGACACACTGGTTTTGGGCACTTTATTTTATATATAATAAGAAAAAGAAGATAAATTATTTACAGTCTCGAGCGTTCTGGAGTGTAAAAGCTGTCAAAAATAAATGAAAAAGCCACTTTCGACGGGATCCCGGTTGGAGGTGAATATTATAAGTAAACGAAAAATATAATTGAACTGTCAAAAACAAATTACGTTTGGAGTTTTGGAGAGCGTTTTCACATTGGCCGATCCGATCGTTATCGGAGATATAAATTTCGTACTTCTTGACTGCTTCGTTACCATTGATTTACGATTTGTAAAAAGAACTTAAAATCATGCACGTAAGGATGACTTTGCAAAAAATTATGTTGTTGTACAATCACGGATGCTTCAGTTGAATTCAGTTGAAACCCGTCGTCTCCGGTGACGGATCGGAAAATGCGAAGACGCTCTTAGTTTTATTAAAATTTAGATTGCGCATATCTTGACGGGATTTTCCTTGCTCATTCCCATTTGAAAGGAGCAATTATTATTATTATTTCTATGAGTTTTGGTGTGTGTTATCTGGTTTAGAAACTGAAATGGAATGAAATCATTAAAATGATATTAAAATAAAGTGAGATTGTCAAGCCTTGGGCTGGTAGGGTCAAGAATACTCAGGACACATCTCGCTCACATGATACCGCCGTATATATATATATATATATATATATATATATATATATATATATAAAATATATATAGATATGGGTTCGAATCCCGCGTTGGACCATCCAAAAAGTATTTTTAATTTCTAATTGCTGTCCGGAATCAGGAATTAGCGGCGTCAGAACCCCACACCTTGGAGGCTACTCTGAAAAAAGGTAAATTTTACAAAAAAATCAGAGGGTATTTTTTTATAAAATTTTAAGTGATTTATATTTTGTTCAAAAGTGATGGTCGTGACCTTTTGATTCTTTTAACTCTTTTAGTCTGCACAATACCAATTTTATAACTCTTTTAGTCTGCACGATATCAATTTTATAACTACTTAAGTCCGCACGATATCAATTCTATAACTCTTTTAGTATGCACGATATCAATTTTATAACTCTTTTAGTCTGCACGATATCAATTTTATAACTTTTTTAGTCTGCACAATATCAATTTTTCACATCTTGGTTACAAAGTCGTAATGAAAGTGTATACAAAAAACAGCTCACATGGAATTTTAATGCAGATTAAAGTGATGGACGAATAGTTATGGTGGCGCATGTGTTACACATTGTGTTCAGTATAATCCCAGTACTTTATGGCATTATTATTGTTTTACCAATATGGTATAAAGGTTTTACTCATTGCTTTCAACTCATAAATCAATAATCATGATTGGGGAATTAATAAACAGAAGAAATAGCACATAATATTTTCGATTGCAGAATTTAACCATTATTCAATACTAGCTACGATAAAAATAATTCGCTGTTAATACCAATTAACACGCTATATATTACATTCCACCCAGTTCACTTCAGGTGAACGTGTTATAAATGATCTAACATAAATTCCCGTTGGTCTGTATCGGTAATATATGGTGAGCATAATTTAAAGGAGTATCGTGTACGTATTGGGCAGACCTACTGAACATTTATTATATAAAGAATTGTATTACATCATATTTTATCTTACGGGTATTATCGATATTATAGAGATCTTGTGGAATCTATGGGTATAAAAGTATGCCCTAATAATATTTTTTTTCGGATAACGTTTTTAAAATGTTAATCCCTTTTGTGTTTATGAGCCTTACACTTATATATTTTTCACCTATATACCACTCACCATAGCATCTGTTTTAAGCCGCAAGTTGTGAGATAAATGTGCAAAGCCGCTACTTAATCTTCAGAGCAATGTTACATGTTCCAAGCAAGATATGCTTAGTGCTTTCACTTTAAACTCTGTATGTACTGTAAGAATTGTAGAAACTTTGTCAGTTGCCTGCTCATGGAAAATTAAAGGATATGCAGGATGTTTTGTAAGACCCTGTACAAAATCACAGTGTCTATTCAGTACTCAATTTTGATACCGAATATGTTACAAGAATAGGTACATACAATTTTACCTAATTTGTCTTAGAAATTATGTCCATATGATTACCTAGATAGAGCAGCCGCTACTCACCCGCACAGCTGTCTCGCTCGGGGTTTTTCACCTTTGAGCGCGCGAGTTTGTATCAGTTTCATGCGGTGAACATATTTTCCGAAAATAAGGACAATAAATTTGGTGGACACTAAATATACTTATGAAATATTTCCTCCGTATTCTCTAATATTTGCAATCTCTTACAATCATTAAGCCTTCTTAATGATAGTAGGTAGTGCCATGCTGCATTGTAGCGGAATTGGGCCGACAAGAGATAAATACCTCTCGCCTACTTGATACCAGCATTTATTGACATCTACGGTGTCGCGTTTCGTAAGATTTGTGATTAGCCGGTGGCCCGTTGAGGGGAGGTGAAAAGGAGGGCAACGCCTCGGCACAGCAATTATATTGATATTCATGGGCGTCGGTAGTTGTAGAAGAGCTCCGATTGCTCGTTTATCACTATATACCCTATACTATAAAAAATTAATACCCACACTAGAATTTCGATTTAACATATTCTCAAAGAAAACAATCCCCGGCAAATTCTATTTTGGCATGTTTACTTTTCCACTATCTGTAAGGAAGTGTTAGTTCGAACAAGAACAGGGCGTTGTTTTACGATAGTCAATATTAAGCAGAAATGTAAGAGATGTTGTAATATTATATCAAAGTTATGATAATTGTGTAACAATCATGAGCCATTTTATAACACCATTTAAATATTATTGTCATGTAAACCTCTAAACAAACAAACGAATTTGTGAAAACACTAGTCTTGAAGTAAAGTCTGTTCAGTGAAAATTCTGTTAAATGAGTAAACTTACACTTTTTTATTGGATATAACTCCTAAAGAAATGATATAATGCGTTATGAAAAATATTAATGAATGAATTCATTAATAGAGTATATAGAAAAAAATACTGTTATACTATATTAATGTAACGTTTCTCTCTCAATTTTACTCTTGTGCAAGTTTAACTTCAAGGTCATGTTAGTTTTTACGGAATAATTTATTTTTTCTAAGTTTGTGCGCCAATTATGAGTCTATTGTATAGCACTCGATTATTCGCTCTATTGTACCAATGACCCTTTCTAACTTAAAAACATTTTTGCACTCACGGTGAAGGAAAATATCGCGAGGCGACCCGGATCCGTGTACACGAAGCCAACCTAGTCTAGGATTGTGCCTGGCTTCCCTTCTGGGTAGCAGAGGCCAGACGGCAGTGGCTCTATGTAGACACTGGCGCCCTCGTCAAAAGTAATGGAGCTAGGACGATGGTCACGCCCATAAATATCTTATATATAAAGTTTCCTCCGAAAAGCTTTAGTAGGTCTGAGAATCGACTACTACATATTTTTCATAGCCCTTAGCAATAAGGGTTTTTGATGTCAATTTAAAGGCTCCATAAGATTAAGTCAGCCTTAGTACTATTAAAAAAATTATAAACTAAACTCTAAATCCCTTATATATAACGAATGGATAACAAAACCTAAGAGTCTGTCACTGTATTCAAATTTGAAATTAGAACTAACAATATTATGTATAAAAAATAAAAGTTCAGTATCCGTCATAAATTCTTGTCAGAGAAATTCGTTTCTAACACATTCTATAAGAAGATGATATTAGTCTTCATATCAGTTGCATGTTGTATACTTAGAGTTGGTCATTTTACCTATTAGGATTAGGACAGTGGAATGTGATTGGAACGAATGTGAAAACAGAGCGTTAAATCTCTTTTGCTGACTTTCTTATCAGAGAACCGTAACTTAACAAACCATTGTTAACAAAGGTCCTATACCAAATACCAGAGTTCTTTGAAATTTATATGGAAGTATTTATCCCATCCCTCATAATTTTTTTTAAATAGATCCTACAAAATCATTAAAGCAAGAGTTTATTCTGCTCAAGGTACCTACGGTTTGTGCTGCATCTGCCAAGGCATCAATCACATAGTTGCCAACAATATCAACATGTGATGGTACCCATTGCAGACAGACGTTAACCCCATTATGTTTTAATTCATCAGGAAAGCCTCAGTCCTAGCCCATTTACCTTTAGCACATGAAATCGGGTGAAGCAAGCCACTTTTCAGTTACAATAAGGATGTGCTTGTAAGTAGTGCTTCTTATATTAGCCAGTGCTTCAAGAATGCCTATTATTTCAATGCTCATAATCGGAAGGTCATCATTGTCTGTATGAAATTGAGACTTTATTTTAGACACAGAATCATAAAATGCGCTTCCTCCATAACCTAAAGATTTTGAACCGTCTGTATAAATGTGGACGTAGTTATAGTATACTTAGTAGCAATAAATTTTTCGCTAGCTATCTAAGTCCTCGTGACGTTATTTTTTTTTGTTTTAGATTTCACTGTACGAATATCGATAAAACATACGTCTTCAATTGGTATCTCAAACAAATGCATAGGGAGTTCATATGGAGGCCAAATATCATGCTGTGCAATTTGGATGTCTCTAAGGTTCGTGTGACTATTAAATAAATATGTGTAGTCGTGTTTGTTGAAAGTAACGTACACCAAATTGAACTTATTTATCAAATTTGGTAATAATTTCAAATATATAATCATTACGCCGCGAAAAAACTTAAAAAAAAATTATCAGACAGATACTTCCTTGAAATTTTTAAGGGAGGTATACGCAACTCATTTTCTAAAACATAAATAGGAGTAGATTTAATAAAACCACCACATAATCTTGACGACTGGTTTTGAATAAGGACTAGTTTTTTGAGAGTGTTTGGACTGGCATTAGCAAAAACAATACAACCGTAATCCAATCTGCTTCTAATCAGGCTTGTATATAATTTCCTTAAATGCAAAGGATTTATGACGCCCCACTTATAATTACTAAAACAACATGATATATTAAAGTACTTGGAACATTTTTGATATCTTTCATTGATATGTTTATTCCAATTTAATCTGCCATCAAACCACACACCCAAAAATTTAGCGAATTTTACCACTTCTAAAGTGACCTCACCTAAATTTATGTTTACATTACGAATACGCTACTTCCGGGTAAAGAAACATAACTTAGTTTTACTTAAAGCTAACAATAAACCAATTTCCTTTAAGAGCTTCTCGAAATGCACCAAAGTATCCTTAATTTAGAAAATACAGTATTTAACATCCTTTTTAATAAAGTAAAATACAAAATCATCAGAACACTGAAAAATTTTCAAATCAGGGCTCAACAGGCCACATACTTTTAAAGTTACATCACTAAATAAAATAGGTGACATAAGGTCACTGAGCCTTTATTTATTTGTTTACAATTCATCACTCCAAAATAATTATTCTATATTTAAGGAATTCTCTGATACATTTACAAATACGTATATCCACACCATATTCAACAAGACGCTCAGTGAGTACCTCAACGGACAAACCGTTAAGCGCATCCATAATATCTGTAAAGGCACATAAGAGATAAACTTTTTGTATAAAACCTATTTCTATATCAATTGAAAACTAGATAAAGCATCTGCAAAGGAAAATATTATTTTACATTCATAAACATTATTTTGACGCACAGGACGCCCGAAAACCTATTCAAAGACAATATTTAAAATGCAGTCAGCGCCATGCGCCGATAAAATGAATGAAATTGTTATGATCCTTCAAACAAAGCCGCCGGCCCATTGGTGGTGGTGTCCAGAAGATAACGCATCTAAATATGCGTCAGTAGTCACCAAATGGCTCCATTGATCGTTTGTCTTCCAATAATATAAAAAGTGAGTGAAACCGCGGGCCACTGCTAGTATAAAATTAGCACATTTAAGCTAAGCTCCGTGGACTTATAATTCAATAGTAGCAGCGGAATGGGGCTGGCACGACCGGGGAGGAGAGGAGTAGGAAAGGAGGGCAACGCATCTGCATGACAACAATAACGCGGATGTCTAGATGATACATCTAGACGTCCGCATTCGTTGAAAGGCAGTCGTTAAAAGGCTTCGTTTATTCATTTGCCCTCATATAATATAAAAACCACAACTCCATGCAAAATTTTAGCGCATTTGGGTAATCATTGTTTTCATCCGACTGTTCAGGAAGGAAGGCAATATTGTTAATATGTATGTATGCTTGTTTGTGTGATTCCCAGCTCCAGTGGATTTAATGTTGCCATAGACGTTTCTAACGACACGCCAAACTTTATCCCAAGTTTGGCGTGTCTATGGCAACATTAAAATAGAATTTAAGCAGTTGGGTTTTACTTTTTCACTTGCTACGACTTGCTACGATTTAAGTGACATGGCATGAAGTAAGAAAATATAGTCGAACATAAATTCTCTTTTCTCTGAAGAGTATAAAATAACATTTGTAGATCGCACAGAAAAATGCGTTCTTTCAATCTAAAAACCATATCCCTAAAGGGGACGAATTAATTTATTTCTCCGACATTATTTATCTGCGAAAATTTATTCACTAAAGTTTAATATTCAATCAAAGCATTGGCCGCTTTTATTACATGTTTATTTTGCATTCTGATATTTTGAATATGCAATATGTTTTCTTCGGTTCACGAGAGTGTTACACATTATAATAAAACTACTGTAAAAAAAATTCTCGCGGTTTATTGAAGTGCAAACCGCGCCCTGCGGTTTCACTAGCGTAACCTCAATAATATTTATCGTAGTACGATGCTATATAGCCCATAGCCTTTCTCGATAAATGGGCTATCTGTATTGAAATAATTTTGAAATCCGACCAGAAGTTCCTAGCACTAGTTCAAACCAGCAAACAAACAAACTCTTCAGCTTTGTTATATTATTATACATTTTACAATCTTAATATTATAATAACATCTCTTAAAGTAGTAATATTACAACGTGTAATATTTGCGTAAATATAGATAATTTCATCGTTATTATCATGGTGTGCGGCGAGCTCTCTCATCCCTGTTTCCGACTTCGGAGGCAGTTTACTAATAGTTAGCGCGCGTAATGGCCTCAACGCCATAGTGAGCCTAAGGCCAATGAAGAGGATCATGTCCGGGAGACAGAGGGTGCGGATCCTCCTTTAGCCTCTGACAAGTGAAACAATGTGATCGATGAGGAGATCTAATCATCAGATACGTTCTGGTCGACGAGGTCAAATCACGACAGTTGTAACACAACTAAACAAGACGCAAACATATGTATCAGCACAGCCACGGTGCGGGATTCGGGTGCGGCTTAAACGACTCTATCCACAATCAACACATCATGACAGACAACAGCACAGACGTTCGACTCCGAACAGTCAGCGGATGAAATATTCTGATATAATGTGAAAGTAGTGTCAGGCTGCCATTAAAATATTCCCTTTTAATAAAGTGTTTTGTTTTAAAAAATGTTTTATGACTGCTTTTGAAAGACCGATCTAACCCTGGAGCGTACAAAAAATCACTTCGTTTGGCTGAACCTGCAACAACGTTCGTTAGTAGTAATTGTCTATTACATACAACTGCTGTAACATTTTTGCCTACTTCAAAAGTGAAACTGATTTTAGCCGACGGTATTTTCCCTTATTTTTTGCCTCAAAATATATTTTTCCTCATTTTTAGTTAGCGAGCTGTTATTCAGAAGCAAAGATAGCTCGATGGACAATTAGCGACCCCGAATATCTCGTATATACGTAAAAATGAATCGTCCCAAATCGATGTAAGCGCATAACTTCAGAGCTACTGTACCGAAAATGAAAATAATTTTATCTTCGCTGTCGTTATTGCAGGGCCAAGGTTTGTATGTGGAATTGTATATGTTTGGAAAATGGTACAAAATATCATTTATCTGCGGTTGAAAAATTTCAATTTACATACTAATGCTTTTGATTGAAATTACCGACACATAATATTACGCGTCACCATGACAAGAAATATTGATTTCCGATTTAAAAAAGTTATAAGAAAGTCCCGATTTAAATACCCAAATTTTAAACTTTATTTCGAATATAACAAATCTATTAGATTTTATGACCTTTAATAAAGTACAGCTTTGTCCGGAAAGAGTAAAAATGAATTCGAAATAGTTCGGAAAATTCAAAAGTGCACGGCAACCTAACATCTGTTTTTAATTTTTTATACATTTTCGGAACTCAATTTTAAGCATTTTTAGTCTGTAGCAATTCCAAAAAGCCCTTATTTGTGATATTAAAAGACAATAATTATAAGATAATTCATTTATTGAAAACATTGTCTTTGACATTTGAGACTATACAATCATAAAATAAAACCTGCTAAGTGCGGGTCTTACTCGCGCACAATGGTTCCCTTACGTTAACACGGTTAATGGTTACGTTAATAATTATTTCATCATCTCTGAAAATTTCAACTGTCTATCGCGGCTTATAAGATACAACTTAAGATACAACGGAGTCTTACTAATAGGTTTATTTTTGTGTAACGGAAACCTAATAAATGAGTAGTACACACTGTAATTGGTAAATCACGGTCCAATTGTTAAATTGGACCGTGACTTACTTCTTACAATTTGATTTTCAACATGTTTTAATTGCTATTTATATTAAAGAGTATACAAAAATATCCATGGCAACACCATCACATTTTTATAGACTAGTAATAACTATTGTTGCAATTGAAACTGTGGAGAAGTTAGACAGTTAGGGTCGTGCTTCGGCTAACACTTTCGCTCATCCCGTATTCACTACAGATCGCCAGAACACTCACAAATTGCATTGCAAATGCGAGCTCTGTCCTGCTACTAGTGATTCCTTCAATATTTCATTTTCGCGCCAATATTGTCCGCCATCTTGGATGCTATTTCGTTTTACTTTATGTGTAACAAAGAGTTCGTAGAGGTAATAAAGAATACCGCTGCAAAACCTTCCATAAAATGTAATCAATTTTATTAAACTTTTGTGTCAGGTATTGCTTGGGATCGTGAACATTGAGTTGTAAAGTTCAGATACGCATACAAGCTCCGGGTACGACAGTTAATCCGGATGCGTTCACCTTGGTCTACTTTCAGCTGTAAGGTCGCTCGCGGAGGTTTGACTTACGTAGGACAGTTACTGTACCATCTTAGACGTTATTGAAGTCCGGATAGACACATTGGCCCAAAGTAGGCCAGTTAATGCGGTTGCCGACACTTTGACGTACTTCCCGCTGTGACGTCACTCGCCGAGGTTTGCATTACATATGACAATTACTCGCACAAAGCGTTGTACGGAGAGATGAATCAATTGTTTACTCATGATGTTTATTTACATTGTACCATACGACCTGTTTCTCGCGCCTCCGTTTGCCAAGATTGTAGTAAGTTGTATATGAAAGTAGTGATTACAATGTAATTGGAAGAAAAAGAGTCGTAAGTTCAGATATATCTGATTTGTTTTTATTAGGCTCGTGTTTACTCGTTTCCGCCGCTGCTGCCCCGGTGTCGACCTGATCGACAGCGATAATCACAACGGTCCATTGATAAAATGAACCTCGGGAGCCCGAGAGAATAGCTGTCCACCCGATTTAAGATCTCTTGTATTAAATCACATAGAATCTACGCAGTTGTTCATGAAGTTTTCTATTGTGCCTGGCCCTACTCTAGGTACAGTAAAGCCTTGTATTACAGGTGTTAGACAACGGAAATATTTTTATAAATTTATTGCACTGAAGATTTTTTATATTTAATATTTCATTTTGGAAATACATGTAATACGTATATAAACTTCCATGACCTAGCCGAAATTCAAACCCGTGACCTCTGGCATGACACGCAGACTAACCGTTACGTAACCATTCGACCCAGCCGGACGTTAAATGATGACTGCGCATGAAATGGGATGGCATACCGCTACCTCCTACTAAATCTAAATAATATCTAGTTTGCAGAAAATACGACAGGTTACCGAAAAACTAACATAAATTTAATATTTTAGCACACCGACCCCGTTGCTTGAGCAAAAAGTGAAAACGGGGGCATAAAAGAGCCACGGGGCCGCGTATTGAGCTGTCCGTAACAGATCCCGCGACTTCCACCGGCGCCATGTCGCATTTCATGTGATAGCTCTGTAATATTTACCGCCCGCCAGTATATTAATACTATTTTATGAGCTCCAATATTCATGTAATATTGGCGAGCGCAGAGGTGATATAATAATCGTTAACTTATAATAATAATTTTAACGTTTATTTCAGACAAGGAGTCCATAGATTGAAAGTGTGTCAGTAGCAGTTTTATTATTCTGCTTTAGCGTGGTTAGTTATTATTATACATCGTTACGTCTTCCTATGGCTACCTCCAGCCGGTGATGCTGGATGGATTTAGGATGCTGTTGTCGCTGGTACGTAAGCGCTGTAGCAAGGACTCTGGTTTTTTCGCGCATAATTGCATCTTCTGCGTGTGCAATATCCTATTATTATATTTCCACATTTCCGTTACATAGGAGGATGTAATGTCACGCACAATGCATTGCACTACCTCCTACTAGGCAGCATGTTACTACGTCTTCCTTAAACTTACTTCTCTGTGCGATCGCCCTTAAGTACCGCACCCGGCTCTTTAACTGTGCTGTCCAATTGAGACCAAGAATATAGCGAGAATAATTGATGAAATGGTCCATGTGAAGTCGCCTGGTCGTGATGGCCTCAGCGTCGAACACTTCAAACAGTGCATATTCCGGATGGATTGTACAGCCTGCGTCTGTTCAGGCATGCTGGAGTGCGTATTCCGCGAGACCTCTATTATACAGCCTGCGTCTGAGTCACTCATACTTACCAAAACAATTGGTGAACCATAGTTGTCTAGATATGGTCCAAATTGCAAATAACAAGAGGGGTGACTTCCTGTTATCTGCATACTTCAATTTTTTTTAATATAAGGGGAAAATGAACAGTTTCGATAAAGATCGACCTTCATAGACATCCGAATAACTGTTATGCAACTGTCCTTCCTCCGTCCCTACAATTGGCCGCCAGAAACTGGCAAGCCGCATGGAACTCGACATCCTAGCTGTCAGTTTAAGGTGGTAACATGTGAGGAGACCTTTCTGGTTTTGGTCCAATTCGAATGCAATGCAGAATAGAACCACCTCTCACTCTAGTATGATTGTGTCCTCTCTTCTGGAGGTGGGTATTCATCTATAAATCCAACGATGGCTGATCTCCTGCCACTTGCATGGTTTATATCCCCATCAGACCTTCTCAAACCTAATCTCGTAAAGCTCAATAATTTAGAAAATTTTTAAAGCTCAATAATTATTTTAGGAAAGACAAGTTTAATTACCTTCCAAAACGAACATAGCTAACATTTAATACTAAATTAAATTTCTTAAATTACTTAAAAATGTATGGGTAGGAAGGAAGAGGTCATGCTGCATAGGAGGGGGTAACGCCTTGCATAGTGCATGACACTACACCGTCTTGTTGCATAAGAGGGAGGAGAAACCCGGCACGACCGGGCAGGTACATCTCACTCACATAATACCGCCGTAAAGTGACATCACATCAGTGTCGCGTTTCGTGCGGTTCCTGAGTAGCCGCTGGCCCATTGGGTGGGGAGAAGGAGGGCAACGCATCGGCATAGTAATGTGGATGTTCATGTGCATCGGCAGTCGTTTAAAGGCTCCGATTGCTCCTTTGTTCCCTATTCTGTAAAAAATCATTTTAGCATTTTAAATTATAAACTATATAAAGACATATATTTTTTATTTTGACACTAAATTTATTTAATGTATTTTTTTTGTGAATTAAAAAATTTTGTGACTTGAAATAGAGAAAAAGGAGTATCACTTTTGTTAATTTTTATTCCTGTAGTACCGCTACAATCTTACTGTAGCGTTAAAGATTGATTACCAAACTATAACAACTAGGGAATATGCTGTTATGCCCCACCCGACCGGCCCTGAGTGAACCGGAAGCGGCACGAGAAGCGACCTTCGGCATCCCGTCTTGAACCTATAAGTGACAGGACATTCCGGTGACTTAGCGGCCCCATGGAGGCCGGTCTTCACCTCGAATGTCCGGCTATTAGGGCAGCCCTAAAATCGTAACAGCGTTACGGGATCAGGTGCCCATCCTCGAAACCCGGCTGTGAAAATTTTCTCGCCTGAAGACGCTGTAAGTAGAGCCGCTGTAAGCCGTACCGTGTAGCTTAGACACCATAGTTTTATGGTAAACTTAGTAGACAATCGTCAAGGTTACTAAAGTATATTAGTGCCTACGAATTGTGTGATAGCGTCGTAATTTGTAGCACGGTCAACTTACTATCGTAGCAAATTTATTTCTACGTACGTGTAGTACACGCGGCGGCCGTAGGTATCAGTACCAAAACAAGTAGGCATTAGTGTCATAGCAAGCAGGTATCAGTATCATTACAAGTACCTATCAGTATCATATCAAGTAGGCATCAGTATCATAACAAGTAGGCATTAGTGTCATAGCAAGCAGGTATCAGTATCATTACAAGTACGTATCAGTATCATATCAAGTAGGCATCAGTATCATAACAAAAAGGCATTAGTGTCATAGCAAGCAGGTATCACTATTATTACAAGTACGTATCAGTATCATGTGCGCCGGTGGCCGAAAAATTGCTCGTTTGACCCCCTATTCTATATAAAAAACCTTAATATTATGTGCTCGTCTCTCGTCAGCTGTCGTACTATCGGTCTCTAAGCACATTCATATATTACGATTAGCTATTTATTTGACGGCGTGTCACGTGAAAATGACTGAACGGATTTAGATGCAATCTTAACGCTATAGTAAGTAGATGGTTGGTTAATTACATTTTACGCGAATACAACTGGGGAGCATAGCATTTGAATAGATTAAACAAACCGTGATAAAATCCGCCAAAGTAGTTTTATTGTAATGAGTAATATTTGCGTAAACTTAAGACACTAATATAAGCTCATTTTTATAGAAACACACACTTTGTACAAACACTTATATGTAATAAAAATCTATAAATAGAGGTCGGGTAAAATTTCAAAATTCAAAATTCACTCAAAAAGGTAGATCTCGACTGGTTGTGTGTAACGCGCACTACACACTACACCGACTGACATATTGGTGTTTACACTTACGGGTCGCACACGTTGTATATGGAGCGCTTTATATCTATAATTTTGGATTTAAAAATTTTACTTTGGTTTTACTCAGAATTTACAATTTACAAAAACGTTCAATTCTAAATTATTTAAATGAATAGTAAACGATCAGAGATATCAAAATTGAAAAATAATTTAAATAATTTTAAATTTAGTGAAATCAAATTCGAACCCAACTAGAATAAAGAGATGTAGCTTATATGAGAGAACAATTTGCCATATATTCTTCCAGATATCAGCAACAAGTTATATATCAGCAACAGTTAATTAATAATAATAAAATAATTAGCTAGACACAGTGTAGGCGGCACAGTGGCTCAACTAGCGCTAAGGATAGAAATAAAATGGGTCAATGAAAATTTACCCATTTACGAGTCTAACGGCATCTCTTATACTTATTTCTAACCAATCACTACATACTCCGATGCAACGGAATCGGCCGGCTCGACCGGGGATCCAAGCCAATTCCGCTCACTTGCTGCAGCCGTAAAGTGACGCCTACGGTGCCGCGTTTCATGCGGTTTTTAAGTAGTCAGAGGCCCATTGGAGGGGGGAGGGAGTGTAAAGGAAGGCAATGCATCGGCATAATTATGCTGATGTTCATGGGCGTCGGGAGTCGTTGAAAGGCTCCGTTATCTCGTTTGTCCCCTATGATAATAAAATCAATTTATCTGTCTATCTACAAAACTTCACGCCAGTTCCCTCATGGTTAACCTATTAGGGAACTGCAGTTTTTTTATTATTATTTGATTCCTTTGATGGACACTCTTTTAAACGTGGAGTGGACGCTTTTTTTTCTATACTCCATATTAACACCGATCACGCGCAGCGTTGGTCGTAGAAAATCTTTAAGAGATAGCGTTGTATATGCTCATGCGATATTTAGACTCACTACTCAGGAGACTATGGCTGACGTCACGTTACTCGTGACCCTCACACCTAAATTAGTAGGCGTCGAGCAAACAATTTTTCATGGATGTTCATTTGTATTAGTGACACTAGGTACTGTCGATAACAAACTGTCTTGTCATTTAATTTTAGAAATTCTTAAGTAATGTTGTACTTCAAATTTCAATTAATAAAATGATTAGCTAAGTTACACGTAAACTAAAGTTTTATTTCAAAACAGAGAGTAAATTAAAATTAATTAAACGTAAAAATTATGTATTTAATGAGCCGAAGATAGTTGTCACATTTTTCGGATAGCTTTAAACACTAATGCGTGTATATACTCAGTTCCGTGTTTTTCTTAATATAGATTTTATTCCAGCCATGTGATGTTGTTTAATAGTTAGTGCCGAATAATAATTACTTACTAATTTAAAATCACACACGAGTAAATCAATACTGTAATTTCTTTGTAATATTATAATATAAAATCTAATTTTAAGCTTTTTTGGCTACTAGGACTAAAAGGTTTTCGAAGTATAAACATTTAACGTAAATAAACCTAATGATTTATGGAAATGATGTTATCAGTTTTAGTAACAACACAAAATAAATTATATGAAAGAAAAAAGAAGTTAAAGTCAAGACTGGAAGACAATTAATTAAAGCGAAACAATTTACTGATGTTGTGTAATGACGCGTTACCGCTTTTATGCATGAGTGTACGTCTGCGTGAAACAGAGAAGATCCGCCATTGTAGGCGGTGTCAGTCGCAGATTAATATTGGTTTTGGTGATTAAATATCGAGCCGTAAATCCTGATATAAGTCTTTTCGTGACTAGACAAATCGTATATGTTATACATAGTTTACGGGCACACATACGCTATTCTGTCATTACTTCATATACCGTAAAACCGATATTATCATAGTCCGAAACCATGGCCTTTTACCGGACCAGGGGGCAAACGATGCTCGCAACATCCACATCGAATACATCACATTTTTCAGAGTACCGTAATAATTTTAGATAATGACATTCCGAACGAAACGTCTTCTTGACGTGAGAGAATCATAGGCGTCATGTTATGAACGGCGAGCGAGTCAAAATAAAAACCCCCACTGGGAGCGAGCTGTCTTGAAACTATTTTCTAGCAATATTCGTATTTCACATATTTTAGGACATAACCAGCTGTTACATTAGAGTAAGAAAAAAAAAGTGCTTTACATCAACCAAAATAAAACACAATATTGATTTAACTTTATCCCGTGCACGGGCTTTGAGAGGAAAGGAGAAAGAAGATGTGTACTTGCACCTCTCCCTTGCTTTTACTGCATGTGAAGAGTAACTAAATCATTTACATTCACTGAAATTATGCCTTCCTCTCAACTCCCGTTGATGTCGTCTTCACTCACGTCACTCATTCACCAGATTACTCCCCAAGTTAAGCGTGTGTAGAAGTATTTTGCCAATAAGTTTAATATACAATAAGTTTAATAAAATTTAATAATAAATGTGTAAACAAACAAAGAGTTATGTCTTGACACTGTACTGAAATAGGACAAAATTATTCTCCACACTCACTACTCTCCTTATTAATATGTGCTGTTATTGTTCCATTGCCAATAAAAAAATAGTATTATACAACAAAACAAAGACTTTTTCCGACAAGAGACAATAAGGAACTTGATAACTGCAACACTTTCCACTTTCATAAGTGTTACACATTCAATCCGATACAGAATTATTCCCGTACCGTTTCTGTTCGTGCCCTTTTAAATCTGGTTTCTACGGTATTCTATATTTATATGTTTCATTCACTGTTGCAGTTTCTTTGTATAAATGGAAATAGATGTCAAAAGAGGCAAAGCGTACTTTATACCAATATAAACCTTGCTGTAACAGTTATTAACAGGTATTTTTGAAAACTGATGTAAGTTACACTTTATTTCTATTTCAATATAAAAATAGAAATGAAAAGCAGACTCCAAACATTGAAATATGAAGTCGGTGCTTCTTCTACCTCTTTGTATACCTAATACCTTTCATTACTACATAGCAATCACCGTTTATAGATAAAACCATCCACATTAATGAATAAAAAACAAAAAGCCTGACAGCTTGACATACAAAATTGTAATGTATGTAATGTACTTGCATTATCAAGACGTATCTAACTACATACGCTAAAATCCGTCAAGCTGTTCCAGCTGTAATAGGAAACATAGCGATCTACATTTGTACAAATGAAATAATTTCTTAGTATTTTTTTTTCTTAGATAGGGGGGGGGGGGCTTCCACAATGGAGGGAAAAAGATACTATTAAGTAAATAATTACTTTGACAATGCGGACAAATATACGCACGAAAAACATTCCACTCTTTCAAGAGAGCCGGGTAAAAATTATAATGCCATTAAAATTAAAAACTGGCCTGATTATACTGGAAATTAAATATGTAGAGCGTGTTCTAAAACGAATCAAATTTCTGAACGCAGCTAACATACGAAATGTGTTTTTAAACGCAAAGTTTTACACATCCATAGCGTGTGTGAGAAGAACGCGATAGAGAAAAAATTTAAGTATTGCTATTGCATATCAGTCTGATCGGAGCGTTACGAGTGGAACTGTCATAACACCATCGGGAAATGTTGGCTATGCTGTAAGTTTGAGAGAGATCAAACGGCCATATGGGGGATAAGGTAATGTTATCGTCAACTTAACACAAGCTTGAAGTAATGGCTACGGAATGCTGTAAATTCTTATTGTTCTTTTGCGGTATTACTCGCGAAACTCTAACAATATTTGTCGCAGCGTGATGATATATAGAAATAATTTTTGAAATCGGACCGATGGTTTCTAAGAATAGCTCAAACAAACAAACTCTTCAGATTTGTTATATTGGTGTATTGAAAACATGTGTTTGAATTAATTATATGAATTAAGTCATCAAACTTTGAACCTACACGCGTGGTTCATAGATACATAGATATCACAGCAGGCCGGTTTTAGGTCCCCACCATGGTCCAAGCCTTGTCGTTGCAGTGGAGCTTAGTGGCCTGGGGCGTACCCAGATGAAGCCAATTGAACCGAGGGCGATCTTTGTACCCCTCTTGTAAGAAGAGGGGGCTGAAGATCAGGAGGAGGAATCGCTCTCGTTATCCCTCTTATAAGAGAGGGACCAAAGAGCAACAAGAGGTGGCGTTTTTGCGCACAGGACAAGGGGCGAGGCTGGGAAACTCACCCCATTGCACTGTCACAAAGTCGGTGGGATTGTCCTTTAGTACATAGACACCCCGTCTCTGGAGCTGGAGTTGGTCCCTTAGGGGGCCGACTAGCCGTCGATGTGGCCTGATGATTTGTTGTTCCAGGGCACCTCCCCAAGGCCGGCACTGCTGGCACTCGCTGTGATTTTTGTGGATATTCGGCACTATCATGTGCCGCGAGTCACACACACCAGTGGATCCCACCAAGGGCCAGTGGTCAGGCCAGTCAACAAAAAAAAGAGGCCGGTTTTAGGTCAAAGGCCCATCCTGTCGTGCCAGACCATAGCAATAGCGCCACCTGTCTAACAAAACCTCTCTCCAATTTCTCGTTTGCCTCCCTATACTATAAAAAAGAGACGCAACCGACGTAGGCACAGTAAATCGTTAAGGGCTGTTTCACACGACGTACTCCTCATACTTTCTTCATACATTATTTTTTGTATAAACACGAAAAACAAATGATAGCAGTAGAAATACGACAAGCGGACGACCGGGTTTTTAACCACCACCCTATAAACATAAGTTCCGTATTACTGACCCCATTTCCACGGTTAGATTTTATCTTGCAGTTTAAGGTAGCCTGTCGTTTGTCTGTGATTGTTGACTAATAAACAATAGAATATAGTAACAATTACTTATGTTACATAATGACTTGTGACCTGTTTATACCGTTGAGGTCTAAGGCGAGGCATTGAGACGAGGCCGCCTCAGTCCTATCATTTATGTCTTTCTTTGCTCACAGTCCTTACTGACCGGGGGTCGCGGTCAGCCGGGGCCCATTGTAAGTTGCGTTCTTCTACCCTTATTATTACATCTAGCACTTCCTCTTACAAAATAATAATCCCCTGTTCTGATTTTTTTATGGCATCTGCTTTGAGTTTCACTTCATCACTTTGAGTTCATTCATTTGGTGGGAAAGAGGAACTGTTTGTCGACAATTGAGTACGTGAGACTACACAAAACAGCTAGTACAGTTCTTATACGAGAAATAGGAGACAAAACGTCTTTGAGTTAATTGGTAAGTGAACAGGTTCCAGGCAGTGAACTGATGAAGGTCTCATGGTACTGATAAGGGAACAGCTCGTTTCCTCACACCACACGATTTGATCTGTTTTGACCTGTTTCTTCCGGACCTAAATTTATTCTGCGAAAGCGAAGACAAACTCAATACAGTTTCATCAGATTAATGCGAGTGACGTACAAGAGGTCGTTGACAGGGTTTTTGCCGAAAGGGGACTGGCCCCCATTCTTCAGCATATCAGAGAGATGTTGCCCGATATGAGAGTGTTTGTAATATATGAACTAATCTAACTATTGTTTTCGTGTCCAGAGGATCGGAGCTTGTGGAATATGGTCTAAATATGCAATAGCCATATATGTAATACCAAAATTACACTTCTATTTCCTTTGTCCTAATGCAGGCAAATCTGCCACGTTATTTCGTCAACCCACGCGAAATGGGGGCCAGATAGTTATGAATACAATATCATTGTGGTTTGGCTTGCTTATTTTCACAAAGTCTTTGCAAAATTTGACAAGTAAGATGGATTGTATCTTAGGGGATGATATAGACAAACCTCCCTTTTGTGCCACAATGTAACTTCAAGCAATTGTTTTGTACTGTTTCGGCGTAATTACAGAAATTCCGGTTTCGATAGGAATTTCACCAGATCTGATCTTGGTTCTATTTATACATATTTTAGACCATGAATTTATTCCAAAATTTAAATTATGATATTGAAATTTCACTGAGACAGTGAAGGATTTCCTTTTCGGGAAGTATCCAATAAGTAAAGTGCCGTTTGAGAAAAGAATGTCAAAAAGTTTGCTTTAGTAGCTTACTTAGCTGTTAAGCCTCGAATCCTACATCCCTGACGCGGTAAAAATTTGGAAAAAGCTAATGGCTTATAATAATGTTTATTCAAGTAAAACTTTATTCACTATCATCATCGTTATCAGTCATACGATTTCCACTGCTGGACGTAGGCCTTGTTTGTTTCAGCTTCGTACAGGCTTGTTGAATAATTGACCTTCAATAGTTACCCTTGGCTATCTTTACTATAATTGTTATAATTATGCCCAAATAAATATTTGGATATTACACCGCGCTCATCGCGGCTTTCGTATTCATGTAATCAAATAGCAGATAAATGAAATAAACGTACCACACATATTTTAGATTATAGTATTTGAGTAATATTTAACATGCAATCATTTAAATATTTAATATAAACAAACAGTGAGCCATTTCGTGTATAGTATTTGAAAAGTTTATAATAATAAAGACGTACATAGATTTAGCCCTCACCTCAAAATTTTTACAGTTGACTGAATATACCGGGGCTGTAAAATTCTTAATTAAGTAAACTGTTTACAGTACACTGAAAATTACAACTAAAACTCAGAAAGTTGAGACATTTGTGAGTTTTTCTTAGCATAAAAGCTTTCTATAAAGTTACACGGCTAATAAAATATTAATTAGGCTTCGCCGAGCTTAGGTCCCGAGAGTAAAGAAAACTTTCATGATATGGATTAATTATTTTTTTTTAAAATTAGAAGTGGAAATAATACACCAGTGGAAGTAGGTGATAAATACATTTAATTGTTCTTAGCGGTGTTGATTTAGAACTTCATTATCGTTAAATACTTGAAACTTTAGTTTAGCAACAGTGGCTTCTAAGTGGTGAGAGACGGTGTGAGATCGCGTTAATTATGCTAAATCAAACCATGCGGCTGGAATCGATGACTACAAAACTGATATTCAAGCCTCTAACCTATCTATATGTTTAGTAGCTATTTATAGTAAAAGGCTACAAGCAGTCGGATCATTTTAGTGACTACCGACCCTCAATAGATATACTTCTTTTTAATTTAAATTTATTGTAATGTGGATCCATTATCCACCGTCTTCCAAGCTAGCGCCTAATTCGATTGACATGAATTTGAAAGTTTTACACAATAAATTTAATAAGTGAAACTAGTTTTAACTAATCGATATAACAATATGTGTGTGTATCGCTACGACGGTATATGTCAATGGGAAATGGAAATATTTCGTATTATTCATTGAGTGTATTGACACTTCTTGATAGAAATTCATGTTAACACTTGAATAAGTAAATAAATGTATATACTTTTTCTACAAATAATTTATTTTTCACTTTACGTTTACTACCGGTTTCGACTTGTCATAATCAGGAATGTAACGGATAATATACGGCTCCAGAAAGATGGACGAATTAGATAAGAAAATGTCTTTAACGAATCGAACATTATGAAGAAGAGAAAAGGTTTCAGGGGCTTGGTAAGATTAGACTTGATATATTAAAGAAAATTCTTATTTAATCTAAAGGTAAATTTGCTATTGTAACAGATAATTGACGGCTGCAGAAAGATGGACCGAATTAGATAAGAAAATATCTTTAACGAATCGAACATTATGAAAATGAGAAAAGGTTTCAAGTTACTTTGGTAAGATTTGACGTAATAGATTAAAGTAAATCCTTACTTAGTCTAAAGATAAATTTGCTAATCGTCAGATAGATGACTTCTTTCTCACTTTTCCTTCATACTCCCTCTTATGGGTCACCGAAAACTCATAATCCTTACGTAATGCCACAGCATAGTTGTCACCTGACGGCGTCATCTTGTGAGCGAGATTGAATGATGATTATAATTTTTTTTCATAGGAATAATGAGCAGATGGCGTCACTTCTTGACTAGCGAAGCTCATAAAATACCCGCATATGCAGGTGCGTTGCCCCCCATCACGACACGTTTAAATGGGCCACCTTTTTTTTAACGGGGAAACGCATTTATGCGTCTTCACTGGCCCTGGATGAATAGTGTGTGGGGCTCGCGGCACATCATTATGCCGAATACCTACAAAAACCACCGCGAGTGCCGTCAGTGGCGCCTTTGGTGAGGTGCCCCGGAACAACACATCACAGATGGGGTCGTCCCGCACCACAGGACTACCCCACCAACTTTGAGACAGTGCAATGTGGTGAGGTTCCCATCCACGCCCCTTATCCTATGTCCAAAAGTCGGCACTGTTTATTTTTTTATCTCCTCTTCTTATAAGAGGGGTACATAGAGTGGCTCCTCCTCCTGCGCATTAGTTCCCTCTTCTTATAAGAGGAGTGCAGGAAGCACCACATGCTCGGTTCCTTTGGCTTCGCCCAAGGCGTCTGGCTTCACCCCAGGCCGCTGAGCCCCATCGCCACGGTAAGGCCTGAACCTTAATGAAAATAAATGGACCACCTGCTCCATTCACAAACAGGTGCAGCATGACACTACCACTTATCAAAATTTAATTTAACATAAATTATATTTAAATAAGCTTAAATTTAGATAAGCTGTTACTCAATACACCACCTCCACTGTCTATTTGTTATGTTATTGTGTTAATTAATATCGACCCTCAAGGGTGAAGGTAAAGTAGTCGTTAGCCCGCAATATGAAGTTCAATGGGGGGATGAAATTATATAGGCGGCCGTAATTAACTTCGTTGTAGATATTACAAATATTTTAAAGAGATGTACCTGTACTTGGCGTTTTCTGTTAAAACCTTTTCCAGAGAAAAGGCCGAAGTTGCTAAATAAGAAACAAACAAGCAATCGAACAAACAAACATTTTTTTTTATACTTAACTAAGTGTATCGAGTGGCGGCCCCACACCGACAGACGGAGCGTTTGACGGCCTCCTACTCGATAGACTGACCACTTGGTTAAGGTGGTGAGGAGCCGCTGGATGTAAGTAGCTCATGACCGTGACCTGAGACAGGCCTATTTAAGGCTGATTATGATGATGGTTATGAAGTATGCCTTTAAAGTCGTGATCAAAAAATTTGACTACGTAGGTAAATTTATTTTAAGAAATCCTTTACGCTTAAATCTGGAATTCTTTTACAAACTAGACAAGGCGAACAAAAATTTTTTGAATATTAAAAACGGAATTCAAAGAACACTAATTAAATTTTAACTCACGGATAAACATACCTTTTATTAAATTCATAATGCACTTTTAGTATAGAAATGTCGAATTTCTACGGTAGTCATCTCTATAGATATGAGCCATCTGCGCTGGGCGTATATATAATAAATTGTTATTGTGCAAAAGTGTTTGCGCAGTCACAAGGTGATAACAGGAACAATAATATAGCGGCATCGTTTAACGAGCTCGGCCCTACCAAGTGTAATGACTCACTTGCGTCAAGCCATCAATATTGATGTCTTAAGTTTACGCAAATATTACTTACTCATTACAATACATGGTCACGGGTGGACATGGTTACTACTAAAGCTTCTGAAACGTACGACTTGTTAAATAATTAATAAACCGCGTTAAAATCTGTAAAAGTTATATTATTGTAATCAAATCCTTAAAATAAAAAAAAATGAAATATAGACGCCTCATGATTTGACTGATATGCGGAAAGAAACGCGTACGGAAACTAGAAGGAGTGCAACGCATGCGCATAGTAATTATGTGGATGTTCATGGGCGTCAGTAGTCGTAAAAAGGCTCCGATTGCTCGTTTGTCCCCCCATTCTATTATAAAAACAAGACAAAGTATGAGGTTTAGACGAAAGAATATTTTAACAGACAATAAAAAAGTTTTCATTTCGAGAAAACTCCTTGAAGCCAATGCTTATTTAATTAAGCCATTTATTGCCCATTGGGAGCTTCAAAATAAGGAAAGTTTTTGTATTTAATCCAATTACATGAAAATTTGCCGTTTTGTTTGTTGCATTATTTGAAACTTTTTGAATGAGCAAACGGGCGGACATTCACACAAACACAGGTCAAACATGTGCGTTGCTGCCGCCACATTTTTTCAAATTTTTCGATACGGTGACTGTACTAGTGTCATCTTTTGAAATCGGATTTATGTGAGTGAAAAAAAAAATGGAACAGTGTAGTGTGCAGCGCCAGCATGATTCGGCTAAAATGCAGTAATTTCGATCGTTATCTCTGGTTTACATGACGTAACCTCATGTTTCATGCAGTTTCCGAGTTTCCGGTGGCCCACAGGAAAGGAGGAGAGTGGGAGAGCAACGCGTCTTCAAAAAAAAATTATGTACCTACCTTCGGCAGTGATAAAATGCTCCGATTTCTCATATGCCCGTAATACTCTAAAAAAAGATGGCTATTTTCTTTGGGAATAATATCTTATGTTAATTACTTTATCTTGATTTCAGGAATACCAACATACAAAAGCTCCTGTTCACAACTCTCCGACGTGGCTTCGGAATTGAACTTCAGCATCGCATAATACAAGACGCGGATGTGATATGAATACGTAGGGACATTTGAAGCTTGAATATTTCAACTGCGAGCTGCGCCGCAAACTGCTGAAATACCTTCATACTTCACACCAGAATATATTAATGATTAATATCTTGCTCGAGTTTTAACATTATTGCAATTGTGGATATCACAGTGTACTAGAATTTTAAAATTTCACATTTTAAATGCGCAAAATGCAGTCATAGGTGATGAGGTCGTAAACTGATGATGGTATCACGGAACGACTATTGAGTACTTCCTGCCCGGTCGTGCAGGTCCGATTTAGTTACAATGCAGCAATGGCAATACCATTAATTGGTATCGTTATCATATCTCCAGGAGTAGTGAACCTTGGAATACTCCTAGTAAACCTCCTCTATCTTGCTAATCTTCTTCGCACTCGAAAATACTATTTTGCCGCATTTCACTACTGCTAGCAGTTTTAAAAAAAAACAGGGCCGTTCTGTTTTGTATTCCAGATATAATCCGGATCGAATAAGGCAGAGTGAAAAACCGCCAGATCATTTTTCGGCGAAATTTGGCGTTATACGTTATTCAAGAAAACTAGTGGGGATGATGCTGTGGTTTCCCGTTGCCTTCTGCAATATATTTTTTGTGGATATTTAAGCCTCAAGGCCACTGTAGCCTCTTCCAGCCAGATGCCTGAGTGCTGTGCCCTTTTGCTTGGTCATCAGTACCTCGTCCATTATCTAGCAGGGGTTCACGGTAGAGCTACCGTGCCAGATACTTGAAAATCTGTCGAGCGAGCAAGGGACCATGATAATTGGGGTTGGGAAGGTGGTTAGGCCGTTCCCCCCTTATTCGTCCTTTGGTCATTCAACTCTTACAAACTGTAGCCTTACGCGCAACCAACGCAACTGTGTGTCCGTCAATTCTCGTGGGTGTTACGTGAATTTACGAAATTTTGAAACGAAACTAAGGTATGGAAATGCCAATTTCCATACCTAAGTTTCGTTTCAAAACTAAATAGCCATCCGCCCGAGTTTATCCCGTGAATAAATTGTACTAAAACATTCTTCGCGAATTAGTGAAAGGGTTTTCACTAATTTTTAATTGCAATTAGATTTTTAGATTTTGAGAAAATCTACTAGGTGTTTTCACGCGGATACGGTTTCCCGTCAGGTGGTCGCGCGTGCAGCGGGGCCAGGTCGCGTACATGAGCATGCGGTCCATTGTCTGCCCTATTGAACATAGCGCTCGACAATCGAACCACAAACTAATCCAGCGACTCGTTACGGACGTAGCGGCGACCGGCTCCTCGGCGATGCACTCGGTGTCCGTCTCCACTGGCAGATCTCTAATACCCACCTTGGTGGGGAGGTCTGAGGGTGGGGAGTAACAGTGCCATTGCACCGCCAGGTTCTCCTTTGTAAGGGCTGTCAGGAGTGCCTGGACTGCCCAAAACTAACCAGCGACTGCGCCAGAAACCTAATACCCTTACCAAAGGGCCGGGCGGTGGGTGCGTGTCCCAGATTGTCGCGCAGTGTGCGGAAGTGCCTCTGCCAGTAAGCGTACTCCGCTAGCCTGCGTGGCGGCTGTGAAGCACTGGAGTGCTGGGCGTCTGGTTTTTTGCCAGTGGTGGGGGTGGGGGGAAGGGGCACACTGTACTGGGCGTACCTTTTCGGTGCTCTACAGAGCGGCGGCGAAACTGCGATAACACGTTGCGTCGACCGATCCACTGGTGAAGATGGCCTCGACGTCCCCGGCCGACGCAGCAGTCACAGCGCAGACGGTGCCAAGCGACGTCGACAAGTCCTCGTCGGGCGTCGCTGGGCCAGCCATTTCCGGCTCTCGTATTGCTTGAGGTGACGTAGGCGGTGACGTTGGTGATGACGAGAGTGGAGATCTATGTCTTGGTGGCGAAGATCAGGTGGCGGTCGAATGTGATGACTCCGCTACTGCGATCACCTTCGAAGGGCCTTCAGCGGGCGAGGACGCCGCTCGCTTCTGCGGGCGTAACTCATCCAGCTTCGCCAAAAACTCCTTCCTTTCCTCCTCCTTGGGGAACAGGGGTCTCCTGACCACCTTGCTTTCCACCTCCTTTTTCGGCATCGCTAGGTAGGGGCGGTTCCGATGGTGGTTCTGTCCTCCGTCGGACTCGCTGTCCACTCCCCGGACCTTTCTTCAAAAAGGTCGGGGAGTATGTCGCGCGGTGCGGTTTCGGACCTGTTGCGGTCAGGTGATCCTCTTGTGCTCGCTATACAACAGACTATACACATATCTATACGCAAAGCGATTAGGCTTCGCCCGAATTCCAAACACGGCACGGAATAACGACTATTCCGGACCGCGTTCCGAACAAGGACGAGAGGGCTGGGGTGCAAGCGGGATGGCACTATCACTCCTTCACCTTTCGGAAAGAGATAGACAGCATGCGTTTCCGGGTGCGTAAGACTGTGTGGAGTCATTTCAGGAAGAGGTAGTGCCATGTTGCGTAGGAGGAGGTAGGGCCATATACACCCTACATACACATGACACTACATAGTCCTATGCAACGGAAATGAGTCGGCACGACCGGGGGTAGTACCTCTCGCTCACTTGATACTGGCGCAAAGTGCGAGTAACAGGTGGCCCATTGGAAGGGGTGATGGAAGGGCAACGAATAAGCGTAACAATCATACGTATGGCCATGGGCGTCGGAAGTCATAAAAATGGCTCCGATTTCTCGTTTGCCCCCTCTTTCAAGAAAACATTGCTATGTTTCCTGTTAATTTTTTTTTGTTGATGCGGGCAAACGCATTTACGCGCCTTCACTGGGCCGGGTCCAGTGGTGTGTGGGGCTCGCGGCGCATTATATAGTGCTGAATACTCACTAAAACCACCGCGAGTGTAACCAGTGCCGCCTTTGGTGCGTTGCCCTGGAATAGCAAATCATTAGGGCACCTAGACGGCAAGTCAGCCCCCGAAGGGACCGACGCCACCTCCACAGACGGAGGTGTCCCGCATCACATGGCAACCTCACCGACTTTGGGACAGTGCAATGGTGTGAGTTCCCATCGTCGCCCCTTACCCCGTGTATAAAAACACCTCCCCTTTTTCTCTTTTGTCCCCTCTTCTTATAAGAGGGGTACAAAAAGCGGCACCTCCTCCTGGCTCTTTAGTGACCTCTTCTTATAGGATTCAATTGGCTTCGCCCAAGGTGTCCCGGATCATCCTACTACAAGGCTACTGAGCCCCACCGCCACGACAAGGCTTGAACCATGGTGGGGATGTTTCCTGTTCCTGTTCTACATACATACAACATCTCAAATGGCACACATACGTAACGTTCTAGGTATTGAGACTCATTTGCAAGTTTAGCAGCACATCTCTTTCCTGGATTAAAGCTTTGTGTAAAAACTATTTTAAGTCTTAGAAACTCTCGAGCGAAGTCAAATAAAGACAAATCTACATATTTAACAAGTAGTTTTAAGTATCAGTGTAACAGATTGAGAAGTCTTAATAAACAAAGAAGTGTAACTACTGAGGATTGCGGATATGTCGTAGCTATACTGTCACCGTATGCGGTGCGCCCGGCTTGAGTAAGATGACAACAAAATTAGTCTTAGCTGATGATTTAAAAAAAAAATTGTCAAGTTGATAAATTTTACACATTAACGTCTTGGTTGGCGAAAGTATTTGGATATATTATTAAATTATGCAGATATATCAATATAATTGTTAATGAGAGAAATTAATGAAAAAAAAAACAATGTTTGAAAATAGGTTTATACAATAGCTTTTGTACTTTTGGCAATAATCTGAAGTCGAGTAAAGTCTATAAAATCGAAGTGAATCAAGAGCAAAATGTTTTGTCTGTAAACTAATTGACCCGGGGCAGATTATAAATAATAATAATAATAATAATAATAATAATGATAATGATAATGATAATAATAATGATGATAATAATAATGATAATAATAATAATG
>JAFELO010002471.1:451669-462946 GCA_017140195.1 Eumaeus atala
AAAGACACGTCTGCTCGCTACCGTGGTTGAGGTCGAACTCAGAAGAAGAGGTGCATTCTTCCTAATATTTTATAATAGATTGTAGCGTAGCGACGAGGGTGGTCCAAGAGGGGCGCTCGGTCAGACAACAATGTGCTAAGTGGATCGTTACATTCATTGGCCTCATTGGCTGACATTCTCTATATTATGAGACAGAAAGCCTCTCGGTCAGATAACAGTGTGCTGAGTAGAACGTTACATTCATTGGCTAACATTCTTTATATTAGTAGACAGAGGGACTCTCGGTCAGATAACAGTATGTTAAGTGGAATATTACATTTATTGGCTGACATTTTCTATATTAGAAGACAGAGAGCCTCTCGGTCAGTCAACAGTGCGCTAAGTGGAACATTACATTCATTGGCTAACATTCTCTATATTTAGAGACAGAGAAGCTCTCGGTCAGACAACAGTGTGCTAAGTGGAACATTACATTCATTGGCTAACATTCTCTATATTTAGAGACAGAGAAGCTCTCGGTCAGTCAACAGTGCGCTAAGTGGAACATTACATTCATTGGCTAACATTCTCTATATTTAGAGACAGAGAAGCTCTCGGTCAGACAACAGTGTGCTAAGTGGATGATTTTATTTTGCGATGAAATTATCGGAAGGGGCCCCGAATGATATAGTTACGCTCACTGTAAAAAGATGTACATCGAGAACACTAGAGCATAGCTAATTGGAAATGCAATATCACAGTAACATTTTATGTGCGACTCAATTAAGCGTCAATTAACTTACCTAAGCCTGACTTATTGTTTGAATTATTTTTAATCATTCAACAAATTGTTTCAAAGCTAAATGGCTGTAAAAATAACAATTCCACTTTTAATTCAACGGCAATAAATTCGTCTAATGCCTGTTTCTTTAAAGTGAGTTGTCTATTTTGGCTTCCGACATCAATGTTAACGTTTCTTGGCTGCAATATTTCTGATTTGCGTTGATAATATGGAGGCATTCCTTTTGGAGACTAAATGTATGTCATTCCCTTATTAATGAAAAGCACTACCGGGGAAGTCCTTCTTGTACACGTGATACCGGCGAAAATGGACAGCTGTCGCGTTCGTGCGTTGAGCGAGTTTCCAGTGGCCGTAAGAGGGAAAGCATCCTCTGTGCGGATGTGGGCACCGGTGGTCACCAAATGTCTCCGACTACTCGCTTGCCACTTATAATATATAAGGAAATATACCGAGGCCCTAATCCCTCCAGGATTACAACGAGAAAATTGAATCTATTGCGGTATATAAATGTACTGGGCGGAGAAAATATGGCCGCAATAGAGAGAAAATGTCTGAAATGTTTGTATAATTTATGTACAAACGGTAATATATTCCAGACGAAACAGGAACGAGTCTGGGCGCACGGGAGACTTGAATAATGTGAGAAGTAATTTGGGTTTATACGAACCCTTCAGCTGTCCTGACCTAGTACGGTGAGAGGTTTATTTACTTGTTTATATTACAACTAGCATTGCTACGCGAATTTGCCCACGTAACTCCAGTCCTATTGGTCGAAGTGTATTGGTTTAACTTTTAAGCTTCTCCGTCAACGCCACTATCACACAAATATCCGAATAATCATTTAAATCCGATTTGTAGTGCCAGAGAATATCGCGTTTGTTAGCATCACGCTTCGTAATGATTAATGAAAATTGTGATAAACAACCATTATGAGTCCATAGGAATATTACACTAATATTTGTTTACGAACTTACTTATACACTGTGTCCTAAAATATATTCCATATTATATAACCAATAAAATGAAAATAATCCTTATGTACATAATAAACCAGTGACCTAAACGCGATAGTCTCAAACGGCTGTTGAAAAATATTTTATTACTACATCAGATGGTCGCGTGGTTATTTAACTTCTCTGGCATAAACAAAAGCTTGTGTGAAAATATAACAAGAAGGTAAATGTTATTCTAAGTAATAAGAATATTATTTTAAGTGATACAGATTATAAATGATACAGAGTACAGCTGGCCTTTTATGTAAATCAACTCATTGTTATGATCTGCCAGATCTACATTCATTTTATCAGAATACTTCTGCGCGGGAACATGTAATATGTACGAGTATCTTATTGTCATCTCCACTGATAATATTAAGAGTAATACAGAGTAGGTCCTTTATTATTAACT
Organism: Eumaeus atala; assembly: GCA_017140195.1. Classification (NCBI taxonomy): domain Eukaryota; kingdom Metazoa; phylum Arthropoda; class Insecta; order Lepidoptera; family Lycaenidae; genus Eumaeus; species Eumaeus atala. Next base: position 453,858 of record JAFELO010002471.1, read on the forward strand.
ACTATACTAATACTAGTGCATACCGCGTCTTTGTCCACTGTTCACTGTGCTGTTACGAGAGTACAAAGCCATTTGACGACAGCCGACGCACATAAACAACCGTATAAATATTAAGCGGATACGTTGCCTCCTATCTTCCTTCCCTTCAATGGGCCACCGGCTAATCACAAACCATAATGGCGACACTGAAGTATGTATGGCAGTATCATGTGACCGAGAGGTACCTCCTCGGCCGTGTCGGCCCAACTCGGCTGCAACGCATCGTGGCATTATCTCGTACTAAATGATGATGATACTCGTATATATATACAAGGGTATGACAAGGTGGCTTGATCGTCTGGGTAATGAGTGTCTTATGTATTCACAGTCACGCGCTAAATAAGTGAGAATCTGTATGTGCACCTTGTGTGTCGAATCTCTAAAATGATCTTATCTCTAAAAAGTTCGAGAGAGATTCGGAGTTAAGTTATACTTTGCTTGCGTGAAACAATATGATAGACTTTAAGGTTTAAGGCTTATCTTTTAGTTTCAAGTCAGGCTGTCTATCATCAGGCTGAACCGTGATAGCAAGAAATTTCAAATTTTCACAGAGGACGTATTTCTGTCACCGCTATTTTCACAGAGGACGTATTTCTCTCACCGCTATTTTCACAGAGGACGTATTTCTGTCACCGCTATTTTCACAGAGGACGTATTTCTGTCACCGCTATTTTCACAGAGGACGTATTTCTGTCACCGCTATTACAACAAATACAAAAAAATATATTTAAGAGTGCTCTTATATAACACATAATTGTACATAATTATAGATAATGTTGCGGAACCACTCTTGAGCGAGTTCGCTTCGCACTTGGCCGGTGTTTTTAGTTCGGTTTTATTAAGAAATCTTTTGAGTTGATTTCATAGCTGTATGGGAGCCAGGACAGGAGAGACATGTATGCATGGTGCAACGGGTCGCGCCCCGTCCAATTCACGTCACTGCGAAACGACGTTCTGGCGCCTCAAGTACTGACCGTAGGCTCGCAATTTGGCGGGGAGATGCATTTATGCGCCTTCACTGGCCAGGGCCAGTGAATGGGGTGTCCATGCGTGTAGGGCTCTCCGCACATCCCGCACCATAGGAGAACCCCACCAGCTTTGGGATAGTGCAATGAGGTGAAGTTCCTATCTTCGCCCCTTGCTCTGTACGCAAAAGAGCCGCCTTCTGCTGTCCCCTCTTCCTATAAGAGGGGTACGAAGAGCTGTCTCGTTTCACCCCATGCTACTCATCCCCACCGCCTCGACAGTCCTTGAGTCACGGTGCTTTGACCATTCCACAGATAATTTCTAATGTAATTGAAATAATATTTTTAATCTGTATAATCAATGTCACTCGTACGCAGAATTTAATTGCACATTTCTTCCGAATATGAAATAAATATTGTAAGAGGTAGTGCCATGCTGCATGGGAGGTAGTGCCATGCATGGTGCATGATACTACATCCTCTTATGCAATGGAATTGGGCCGGCACAGCCGGGGAGGTAACTCTCGCTCACTTCATACCGCCATAAAGTGACACCTATGTTGTCTCGTTTCGTGCGGCTTGTGAGTAGTCGGTGGTAGTAGCATAATTACGCTGATGTTCATGAGCGTCGGTAGTCGTTGAAAGGTTGCGATTGCTCATTTGTCCCCTATTCTATTAATATGTATACCTAATTATTACGATATATATCAATTTAACATTTCGTTAAAAGCCTCCTGCAGGTGTAAATGTGCTCCCATCTCTTACTTGACTACGTCTTTGAGGAACGTAAAGTACGTGTACGTTTATCGAACACATATTACACGTGATGTGTTAGGAGACGTGAAACAACGAAATCTTAATACAGACTCAATGTCTATTTATTAATCGTATTATAACAATTGATTATAAAGAGCTTCACGTTACTTTTAAATAGTTTTTTCCTGAAATCGCTCTAATGTAATTTCCAGATTTTAACCAAAATTTGTGAAAGTCTTCAGTTTTTGATGTGATAATGTTTAGTATAAATCGACGACATATCGCAGCGTAACGAGCCATACAAATGTTCGTAAAGGGCGGAGCCTGCGAGCGAGAGAGCGTAACATTTAGCGTAAAGGGCGGAGCCTGCGAGCGAGAGAGCGAACAACTCGTCTCCTTCGCTCCAGTGTTCACAGTTTTCGGAGATTATTTACAAAAGCGGATATCAAGTAAAATTATTCTTTACTCAAACCGAATTACAAATAAATAGATGTTTATTGTTAAAATTAGTACGTACTGTATATAATATGGTACTAAGCGAATATAAATTGAACTCCCATATGTCCCCAGCGACACAACGAGCGCACAAAGCTACAATAGCTTTGTCAAACAGTTGCGATTTGTTAACAAATTCAATGTTATGTAAATGTATGTAACAATACATTAATAACCGTCGGAATGTAGCTGTCCGCAAATACGTGAATGAAAACAAATAGTCATCTGAATTGCGTCCAGTGCCCTGAGACATTAACATGCTTCGTTTTTTTGTTCGTACTGTTAAATATATTGTATGTAAATAATAGTCCTGAAGGAAGCGTTTAGTAAGCACCCTGTATTAGACGTCGGACGACGCTAGTGTTTAAGAGTTAGTCCACTGACAGTAGCGGGCCAGGTGCCTTTCCAAAATTTTGTGATCCCGCAATAAAGTGGCTCTTTTATTCTACTATATCTAAAATAAAACAGCTCTTATTTCTTTTTAAAAAGACTCTTAAGAAAATAACGTGTAATAGTACGATTATTATATATATACCTACTAACGGAAATACAAATAGATTTTTAGGCTCATTACATTTTTCTGCATTTGAAATGGACGTAGGTACTACTGGCTGAAATGTTTTAGATTCGTTTTGAATAAAAAAATATTTTTAAAATGAAAGTGGTCCATACACAATCAAATGCGGTTTATGTATTGCTCCGCGGAAAAATGTAAAAAATCTGGGTCTAGCAGTCGTTTCATTGGATGTGTTATCATTTATGATGCCAAAGAAAATAGTTTGTGTTGCTACCAAATGCTACGTGATATTGTGTTTGTGACTTGCTAGGTTATTGGCTCTAGGATCTAGTCTCTAGTCTCGTCTCTCATAATGAATAAAAATATTGCTTCATCCTAATTTTCTTCTTAAAAAAGAGACATGTCATTTTTTTAATCACTATCAAAGTGATTAAAAAATCGGTAAAGTGAATTGAATTAACATATTCAAGGACTGTGAGCTAAAAATCGTTATTATATACAAGATTTGCTTGGTCAATTAGATGAATATACGATTAAATGTTAAATGAATAAAGCTTAATTAAGGGGAGAAGGAAAAGAGGACAACGCAGAAGGCATGACAAGAATGCGGATTTCTATGGGCGTCGATAAACTTCCAGGGGGTTTGAGCATTCGTTTGCCACCTTATACTGTAAAAAAGCACATAGCTAGACTACGAATATTGTTATAATTTACATATGTATAATACACACGAATGATAAAACCTCCCCCTTCCTTTGTAGAAGTAAAAATACATGATAATTATGGCTATTTTATAAGTTTAAATTTTTATTTTCGAATAACGTCACACCAGTATTTAGTGAGTTTTCATGAGTTGACCAGTATTTCGTGAGTTCAGAAAGTCCAATAGACAAATGGGTTGAAAGGGGCCATTTAGAGGAAGTTACTATATATCGATAATAATCGTCGCTGATCTTTTTATTATGTAGTTTTCATTGGGAAAATGCTTTACGCACCATGCAACGAGCCCTGGATGAACCGGAGCTTCGCTTGTCTTCGGCGGACGTGTGGAGTATCCCCGGATCTATCAGCGACAGGACACCACGGCAGCGGCTGGCCGGTATCCGTCACGAACGACACCTATTGTGACCCCAACTGCACCAAATCTAGAAACGGGGTCAGATAACCAATCTACAACCCTACTATGGGAATGACGAGTGGTAGGAACCACTGGGTGTGTTATCCCATACGTGCACGCCGTGCGAGAGAGGGTAAGAGGAGGAATCAGACGAGGGTGGGCGGTTATTGATCGACGTCACCAAGTAGGACGACCAGTGATGGATGCGGGAGATCCATGTCTGGCATGAACGTGTTCTGAGGGGACTCGTTCACCTATGCTTGGGCTGGAAACAATGTGTCGCACAATGAGAAGTGCTTGCTGAAGGTCCCGTTGGCAGAAGTGCGGAAGAATGCCATCTGGCCCCCGTACCTCTAACACCGAACGGTACGCCGTAGCTCTCCGGTTTTTTATTCCGTGCCAGTCGAACACTACCCGTCCGCAGCTCCCGCGCGTGTGGGTGTCCATTGTTGATTATTCCGGAAAAAGAAAAAACGGCCCAGCCGTGGCTGGTATTATATGAAATTATCAAATGATGCAAGCCACCGAAATGAATTCACCAGTGACTGCAAGTATTGTACATTATAAACGGAAGTCATGGCAAGTTTATTCGTTACGCTGTGCAGCGCTTTGTGCGAGTAATCGCCATACGTAATCCTCCGCGAGTGACGTCACAGGGGGAAGTAGGACAAGGTATCGGCGTACCCAGAACATGTATCCGGACTTCTCTCTGATTTAAAACACGTCTTGTTATCATTATTGATAAGTTTCTTCAGATTCACTATGATGATCATTTATCAGAATAAAATATGCAGCCTATCATCGGAATAAATGATTGTTAGTAAAAAAATAAGGGTAACCTTGTGATATATTTTTTTAACTGCTTTTTAGGACTCTGTATCTTGAGTTGAAACTAATCAATATTTCTTATTGTAATCTTTTTATTTTGTTATATTTGTACATAGTTGTTTACGAATTAGCTGATGATGTAATGGAATTTAGTAAGAACGAATTAGCCGTTTAACATTTGCAAACGTCTTGAAGGATGACACATTTTCACAATCGTATTATTCAAAATATTGGAAAAATATTCATATTGAAAATAACTTATTTTTCATCCTTTCCATGCCTTTGCATAGCCAACTTATTTAAGTAAAACATCTCTTATCTCTCATAAACATAAATTATGATAAATAGTAATATTGATATCGACAATTGCTGCTAACGTCTTACACGTTGTCCTGAGCATTTTCGCGCGATTATTTTTTCTTGCCTCCGAGGCAGCATTTTCTATCCTTTCAAAAGCGGTCATAATACGGAGCCTTCGATACAAAAAGGAAAATGGTACATACATATTTGTCACGAATTATATTGTATAGAATGTCAGATTTTTTTTGTATAAGAATTAGAAAAAGTTTAATCAAGTATTAAATGACATACATCACAAGGGATACAGACAATCACATTCAGTAAAATATAATAAAGAAACAAAACTAAGTATTGAAGAACATGAAAATGATAAATAAATAGTTCTGATGTAAATGTACACCTACACACACATACACACAGCTTAGAAAGGCACAGGAAAAAAATGGATAAAAGTGTAACTATGGTTACCATTCGAGATAGCCATAGTTTTGATACTATGTGGCTCCCGTATTTGTTTGTATGTTAACGCATTGCTACGTGTTTTTAAATTGTTCTTGAAAAATCTATCAAAATTTAAATATTCTATAGGGTTACCATCTCATGGCTGGGCTATTGCAGAAATGATTTCGTCGTACCGACTAAGAGCACACGTTATTCCGTCTCGGTAGGCAGGGGCGAGGTGACCAGTAATTCCCTACGTAGTGATGAGCCCTGATCTGTTAAGTCCTTTTTTAGTTCTCGTTAACACGCTTTGAAATAAATATAGATGAAATGTTTTCCTCGCAGCTCTATATATTCAAAACACTTCGTCTGTAAAATCACTGACATAGAACAAATACACTATCCACTTGATTTACTTCAATAACGCTAGTAAATGAAGCTTGTACAGTTTGTGGATAAAATCCAACTCGCAGTCTCATCTGTCTGTAAAAACCGGAATCCTTCAATTTAAATTACGAAGGAAAATTGACAGCAGTGTTTTATGTATATTATATCAAGATAGTAAAAATATTGTGTTATGAAATACCAGCCGTTTGCCCGGCTTCGCACGAGTATTTCACGTCATATGCTATTTCACATTATAATGCCGAGTAGTACTTTACTCAGCAGTACGACTTTACTAAGTACACTTGGTAGTACTTTCAACATTAAAGTAGCTTTGGTTGTTGTTAGGGGTAGTCAAACTTTCAGCGCTGCACATCAGTACATCAGGTTGAAAGAAGTCGCTCCCCAAGAAAAAATGTATAATTGAAAGGGCTTTTGATGCCACATGCTCTTACTTCTCTCTCTCTCTGTCTCTTTAAACCTCTCGCTCACCCACATCTGGCATCAAGCGACAAAAATACTGTCGCATGTAGCCAATTGTAAGAGGTGAAGGAGATTAACGCGTCTGTACGACTAGTTTAGTTTTTACGCATTAAAAGTAAGTACGCGTTTGTAAGTAGAAGCTATTTCTTGGTGGCCCTATATGCTATATAAAGTTAATAGCTTGACGCAATTGTGGCGAGGTGTCATTTTAGCGCTTGTTGGGCGAAATAACTTGCGCTATTGCTACCCAAGAAGCGATCAGGTTTAAGGTAAGTGACTTGAACGCACAGCTTCTGGTTGTGTGAGTCATGGGCTTCTGTATTCACTCAACATCAGGTGCGTAACGTTTTCGTTCCTACCTTTCACTGTTGTTAACTAAAATATTTGACGAAAAAGTGCTTTTTTACCGAATTTGAAGGAGGAGGAGGTTCCAATTCAACGAGTTGTTTTTTTTATTTGTATTCGCGGATAACTTTGTCGTTTGTAAACCGATTTTGATTATTCTATTTTTCACCAGGGCCAGTGAAGGAGCGGAAATGAGTTTCACCGTGTCAACAAAACAAATTTTAAAAAATGGTTTGGATATTCCATTGTTATCTTAGTTACATTTGCATATGCTAATAACCTCCGCTTACAAATGTATGTTCATTTAATATCCTTCATTATAATAACAGTCAGTCGGCGCGAATAGAGTCTTGAATAACCATAATACAGAACGAGGCACTAATAACCATAATACAGAACGAGGCACTAATAACCATAATACAGAACGAGGCACTAATAACCATAATACAGAACGAGGCACTAATTTCACAATTGTGACCCATTAGTCACTAGCGTCAGACAGAGCAAATTCAAACACTTCATTTATGACATTTTCCCTAACATTTTCTCTTTTACATTATTCATTGCAACTCTTATAATTAAAAACTTAATCTTTGGTTGGTTCAAAGTATATCCTTTACTTTGGCTGTGCCTAATAATGGTAAAACTAAAATAAAACTTGCACATTTTGTCTTGTATCTACTTTTTTACTTTAGCAACGTATTTAGTTCTCCAGATTGAAACCTTTTTGTATACACTACTGGCGATCCGCCCCGGCTTCACCCGTGAATACCAGTAGCCAAATTATACACTAATACCTTCCTCAGGAATTGCTCTATTCAAGGGTGTCAAAATCCTTGCTGTAGATTTAAAGATAATCGATCTCATACAGGCAGACAGCTTTCGAGACCTTGTTTTATATTTAAGAAGAAGACGAGGGCGCAACGAGCAGTCGCTACCTTTTGATGGCTACCAACGTACAAACATCTACGACTGTCTTTCCCTCGTTCCTCCAATGGGATGGATGGATTTTGTGAATAACATTGGCCTTTATATTCTTTAATATAACAACTTTCCTAATACTATGTGTTCCTAATTTTATAATCATATATCATAACTTATTTATTTATTTGTATTCATACCTCGAGGAATCGCTTACGATATCAATTTATCATCAGAAGTTACCGCTCACACGAGTATAACGAGAGTATTGACGTTACTTAGTATGGCAAACAGCGTTATTAAAAGTTTAACAATTTGTAAGCTAAGTAACAAAATATTTTTTATCCTGCGGAAAAGTTACTGCGAGTGTATTCGTGTATATGATTGTTATTGACAGTTCCATAAAAGAGTTTGTTGTGCGGAAACACTTAGTACACTGAAAATAAAACATGGGAGCATTCACCTTTATGGTCCATATATCCATATCTCATCCAGCATGGTCAATGCTTTGATATGGGAAAAGTCAATATTGATAGTGGGCAGTGAATTCCCCCTACGGCACTAACTGGACCGATGGATCCATATCCATAGAAATTTCATCCGCTGCTTCCGTAAGGTACACAGTGAGACTGCTCGTATACCGGTCACCACTGTGCGACGGTATGCACAGGCATGCACTATTTTCGCGTCACCTGTATCCAATAGAATCATATCACCGAGAAATTGGGATGTTCAAATCGGCGAAGACGTCGATAGCAGTGGTTGTCAAGAACGTATACACGTACTCCCGCTCGTTGAATAAACCAATGCATATCCAGGGTATCTAAGGTACGCTACATGAGAAGCTCAGCAGATCAGCATCTCCGAGAGAGACAGGTGTACTGATTTTTCACTGACGCCCGAGCCCCTAAGTTATGTGTGCACCAGGCCCCCTTTTCCGGTCGTCAACCGGCATGATGGTGCATCCCGAGTTTTTCGCAAGATGGCGGGTCAGCCTTTTCTAGGTAGTTATTTCATTACTTGGTACCTACCTACTATCTGCGGTCGGCCAGCGGGGAACTGTACCTAGGATCTCGCTACCCTTTTTTTTTTTTGGTGACGAAGGGGAATGCATTTACGCATGATACCTGGGAGCCCGGGTAGACACCCGGACCTATGTTGGACTCGGCCATTGGGTATCAATACCAACTAAACCCCTAAGGGAGCCATCAGCCGCTATAAGTGGAGGGTCCCGGATCTGCAGGCAACAGGACCCCTCCAGCGACAGGCTGGCCTCGGCGAAAAGGCCAGACTTCACCTCCTCGGAGACTGTCCGGCTACTCTAAGATAGTCCCGTGTCATTGGAAGTGGACCGGGTTCCCATCCCGGCCCGACACGGAACACAGGGGCACTACTGAAGGCGCTGCAGATGGCGCCTCTTTCGTACTCCCATTCGTTGTCGCCGGGGGGAGGCCGCGTCGGCAGTCTCCTCTCTCACCCGCTCGTCGGCTTCCTTCTG
>JAFELO010002480.1:314-34216 GCA_017140195.1 Eumaeus atala
ACTAAATACGATGTCAACTTGCTATTCGATACTTACACTGATGGATATATATAGTATTTGAAGCTATACTGTGTGTGCTCACAGTACGCGTCGACACATTGGCACTAAAGTGTGTGAGCACGGGTGTTACTTCGCATAGTGGAGCTGATTTACTCATCAAGTATAGATTGTAAATACGTGTTAAACCCTTCGTACAAAATAAATGATTTTGCAAAATAAATTACCTATGCATTTGTAACCGGCTCCAATGAAACTAAAATACTTAGTTTATTTATCAGTTAACTTCCTGAGTTTTATCGGGCTAACTAAGGTTCGCCAGACCTTTAATAAGAACCCGTGAAATCGATATTAATTATTCTGTATTATTGAAAAAAAAAAACATAAATATAAAGTTCGTAGATACAGATAAGAGGATGTTTATATATTTACATCTATTTCTCTATATAATAGTCTGAAAACAGTGGTAGTATGAATCGATCACTATCACGAATAAGCTGGCTGCACAGAAAACTATGTTATGATAAAGTCCGGATGTTATTGCGGTGCACTTTTGAATGCACATCTCTGTATATGTCTCGTTCGGTTACACGAAATCTATTTGCAGTTAATGCTAGTTATAAGTATTTTGTGTAAAGTATAATATATAACGTAAATTAATGACGGTGGTCCATTGGGGGTAGGTGAAAAGTAGGGCAACACATCGGCATAATTATGCTGATATTCATGTACGTCGGTAGTCGTTGGAAGGCTCAGATTCCTCATTTGTCCCCCTATATAATAAAAAAAATTGGTATTCGAACACACAATCCGATGTTAATCACCTCACCACTACACCATCGTTGAGAAAATTTCTAAAGTCTCTTAATACTCTTGGATTATTTTAGTATACGTGGATCTTCAAGACAAATTAATATTCCTAAAAGGAATTTAATTTGCCTTTGAAATAAGGGATCGCATTTTTGCGTACCTGACAGCTCCCGAAAAAGATTTCGCTCAGGATTTTAATGCAAGGATCATGCAGATTACATTAAGATTTTTTACCGGGACGCACTGACCCACTTCTACGGGTTACCGGTGGGGTATTCTCGATCCCAGTTCTAGACGAGGGGTAGAACCTCTGAAAAACTGTATAGACCGACAGTGTGTCCCATACTTCAGAAAAACTCGGTACATTGTTATTATCGATTTTATTGTGTAATATACCGTATGTTGGCACGTTAAAATCGATTATAACATTGATGATGGTTTTATGACATTCCTTGTTCTTAAATATAACCAATATTGACATGATATAGACTTGTAAATGGATAATTCTTCCTGAATGCATGAAAGAGTCATCATAGGAACGTTACGGGTCATAGTGATGTTCCGAATGGGCGGAGCCTGCGAGCAAGAGAGCGTAACAAGTCGTTTTCTACTCCATTCATAAGTTATAGAAATCTAGCTATCTACTATGTCACTTATTTAACTTATGAAATAAATATATAAATTATAACTTTAAAAAACTTGTCCGTAAGTTGGTTTATGCAGATACAATTTTATGACTTATCTCTAATTGATCTGTAAGCGCATCGCCCAGCGAAGTAAAAGAAACGACAATTTAGGCTCTCTCGCTTGCAGGCTCTGTCCATTTGGAACGTTATTATGACTCTTAATGTTACTATGACGTCATTTTCTTCATTAACTTCATGATCTGGCTGTATTGATTTTAGTTCATACAAGAGGCCTATTTCAAGACTTGACCGATGAGGGCAGATGGTGTTCATATTCCATTCCACGTTACCAATAACTAATAATATATTATGTATTTTATTATGCCATTATAAGATATTTTAAATACATGTTAAGTTATACTATTATTTTAGGAAGACATAATACCGAAAAACGACATCTTCAGTGTCGCGTTTTGTGCGGTTTGTGAGTAGCCGGTGGCCCTTTGGGAGGGGAGAAGGCAACGCCCAGGTATAGTAATCATGTGGATGTTCATGGGCGTCGTTAGTAATATAAAGTCGCCGATTGCTCGTTTGCCCTCCTATTCTATAAAGAAAAAAAGCTGGACTGCTTACTTTTCACGTCCATTTAGTAATAAGAATAAGCGAGATATCCACATAAATACAATGCGATTACTATTTCCATTGTATTGCACTGCTTTAGCCAATTTCAGCAAGTCCAGCAAAAAGCAATTTCCTGTCCCGTACATAGCTCTGCGCCTTACTGTATTACTGTCCCAGATAAGTGCTTACAACTTACACACGATAAAAGCTCATTTTATTCGGAGCTACGAAAAGCTCTCACAATGTACTCCAACATGCTGGAAAATAGGAGCCATTGACGAGCGAGCTTTGGAAATAAGCATATTTGTTATTTAGATTGGAATATTTTCTATATGACTCGACTTACATCCAAACGATAAACTTTGTACAATCTTAAAATATATTGGTACAAGTATAACGCACTTAGCATCGCTCTCTCTATCTCTATCTCTCTCTCTCTCTCTCTCTCTCTCTCTCTCTCTCTCTCTCTCTCTCTCTGCTGGAGTGTAGGGGAGCGTTCCTTCTGCGAGACAGTCATGCCCTGGAAGGAAGAAGGACAGGAGAGAAAGGAGGCTGCAGACGAGGCCTCCCTTTGCGAAAGACGTATGAGGGTGAGAAGGAGGCGCTACATCTTGCGCCTCCATTTATAGAACTGCCCTGTGCTTGTATCTGCCTGAGATGGGAACCCGGCTCCGTTCATACATGACGTCTTAGGGACTGTTCAAAGGCAGCCGGACAGTGTCCATGGAAGTGAGGACAGGCCTTCTCATTGAGGTCCGCCTGTGGCTGGAGGAATCCTGTTACCTGCATATCTGAGACTCCCCAATTATAGCGGCTGAATGCGGGTGCATGGGTTTAGTCTGTATTACACCCCTGAGGGTGGAGTCCGATAGATGGTCTAGGGGCCACCCGGCCCATATCTCTCGCGTAAATGTATTGCGTGAATAAAAAAGGAGAAAGAGTGGCGGAGTTATTAGGCAATTTGTAGTAACCGGTAGAGTTAATACTGAATTGCGGTCGAATTGAGCCGGTCGGGAGACCCCTCTCGTTTACATGATACCGTTGCTAAATTACAGCTACTCCGTCGGGTTTCGTGTGTGATTTTCCAATCAGAGGGAGGAGAGAAGTCATCAAAAGACTCCATATTATGTCTTGATTTCCCTTTGTATGATGAAAACAAACAAAACAAAGTATCGTCTTCAACATGTTTACAATCTGGATATTTACAAAGCGTCCAGATAGCGGAATGCTTGAACAAATTAAGCCATTAGTTAGCTTAAAATCTCGAGAAAAGCTTCAAGCTTGCAGCCTCAAGGGCAGATAGAAAAATATGCTGTCATTGATAAATACCTACCGGGCGAATAAAAAGAACTTATACAAATAGAACATCGTAAATCTTTCATAGATACCAAGAATGGATATCATTTCCTTGGAAATTATTCAATAGGACGAGTATTGAGTGAAAAATAACGGTATATATTATTTATGTACGGAAATGGAATGGTCTTGTTCTATTTATGTTTATTTTCATAAGCTATGTTTATTTATAAAAGGAGGTACTTGTCGCAGATAAAATACGTGAATGATGGCTATTGGTGTTTTTTGCTAGGATTTTTATTACATCCAAATTTAAGCGAAGATACAATCACTGGTTTAAAGTGAATAATGAGCCAGGATTGTGGTACACGAGCTGTGCACTGTGGTTTTCTTCGCGTAAAATTCAAGACAGACATTAATTTTATAGCAAAAGAATTTTTTACGTACTCTACATTTCTGCTTGTTTGTGAATGAATAAAATAAATATTATTTTTCGTGTTTATAACATTAGTAGAATTTGAAAAACAAGGTTAACTAAATAGGTAAATATAAAAACACCAACATATTTTAAGTATCACAAATTTGAAGTATATTTTACGACCTTTCTCCAATGTTCTACAGTAGGAAATATTGTAAGGCTTTATTTCTCGTGAATAAAGACTTTGCAGAATATAACACACTCAGTTCTTCGCTCTGCTGTAACTTTATCTTTAAGTGTCTTGTTGAGTACCTTATTACTCGGCCTATTTAAATAGGCCGAGTAATAAGGTAAGATTTAAATCTCAAAGTTGTCTAGATCTTTATAGAGTAGAGAGTAAAAAGAGACTAGAGAAGCTATAATGTTCTCTTATTGGAGGTCATCGGCATAGTAATTTTGTGGATGTTCAAGGGCGTCGGTAGTCGTAAAAAGGCTCTGATTTCTCTTTTGTATTCTATAAAAAACCTACCAAATCGCATCTATCTAACTAGTAAGGACTAATATATTAGAATCAAGATGTATACCGGATTTACCTTTTTCCATTGGGAACATTTTAACCATTAAACAGTAATACATACTCATCCGTTTTACCACTTCGATGTCCCAAAGTCCACAACTGCGCGCTTGAGTAGCTAATTCTTACCACGCACGAAGCTGCCACCCTCTGTATTTCCGAACCGATGTACGCCGGCTACGCGCCCCAGAAGGTCTGTAAGGGTGGCGGTATATGGATAGTTATCTATCACCTGCACGTTTTCCCCTTACCCGATAAAACATTTTGAAACAGAATTCTGATGTTTTCCTAAATAGCTTAACCGAGGCTTTTATAGCAATCCGCAAGACCGACCCTTGGAATAATTGTAATTAAGCGCTCAGACGTGACGACCAAGAAAGGTGTTTTTGTAATATAGGGGGGTAAACGAGAAACACGCACCTATTGATGACTACCGATGCCTGCAAACAAGCGTTATTGACATGGAGATAAGGTACCCCCTTTACCTCCTCCTCTCCAATGAGCTACGAGCTACTCACAAACCGTGCAAAATGCGACATCAAAGTTGTCATTTTACGGTATTGTCATATGTTCGAGAGATACCTCCCCAGTCGTGCCGGCCCAATTCGAGTGCAATGCAGCGTATGTAAATTAGAAATAAGATCCACACACTACAAAGAAAGCAACTTGCTGCCCTCATCCTCAGGGTTTACGAAATAGGAGGCCCGTTGTTTTGCTACTCCTGTGCACTCCAATAATACGTGAGCCGTAACAATAATACGTGAGCCGTAACTTCCTCCGCTAGCACACACGCTACATACTAAATACTATTAACATTGTACGTTGTTACCGACATTATGCAAAACTGAATTAAAGTAAGCACCAACTTATATTCTAAAAGTTCATAATATATCAATTTCAAACTTCATTCACAACGCTAGCGTGCTAGACGTCTGTTTATTTAGCTATTTGATTGTTCAATCAAATTTGAAGTTTAGGTACTTCAATATAAGTTACATAGTCTAGCCGATCAAATTTATGATCACCACTGTCAGTCGCTTATATACCATATATCCTTCACTGTAAAATTGATTTCGCCAGCTGAGTAACAGTTTGTCTTTAAAGATATGAATCGGTGTAAAAAAATTGTCATCTCCTTTCAAGAGCAAGCTGATTCCACCCGATTTGGTCAATTATTACAGATAAATGTACCACATTCATAGCAGGTGTCTAAACATTGTTAGGTCCTATTATAAAATGTCACTATTTTACGCCCTGTCCCGATTTCTAGGTCCAGCAACCGTGGTCTGCGATCCGAAATAGCTAAGGAAGTTTATTTTTCCCCACTTATTGGATCGCAGCTAATTAGTCAAATACCGCCGACTCTGAACTGTTAATAGAAATTAAAAATCCCAATTAAACTTTTTGGTGCTACCCTGAATCTGAACTTGAAACTTACTTCTGTGGTTGGACGTGCTTACCACGTGACCACGAGGCAGTCGCCCTTAAAAGTTACCACGAACACATTAAAGTAATTGAAAAAGTAGTTACCCTTGTAAATATCTTACTCACAGCAATCATTTATGTGTTAACAGTGGTTGATACAGACTTTTATTATAATATTGGGGCAAAGGGTTAGGGTGACATGACACCATTGCACGGTCCCACGCCGAAGGGGCTGATATAGGTTATCGGATCGGTCCCTCTATTTTGGAGAAGCACGGTCCCCACGAGGGATTGGCCAGTCGCCGAGATGCCCTGTTGCTAACTGATCCGGAGCATCCCAGCTTAGGCGGCCGACGGCACCCGCGGCGTTTTAGTGGGTATTTAGTTCATCGCGAGTTCAAGACCGGTGGCAGTGCGTAAATGCATTTCCCCGCGAAAGCAAAAAAAAAGACTTCTATTATAATATGGTGTTAATTGTCCTGAAAATGATCAACGGTGATTCGAAATCGGACACTCCAATTATCCATTATAATTAACGTTGTTCACTGAATGAGTTTCAATGAGACCTATCAATTGTTTGAGCACAGGCGCTAATTTCATTGGAAATTCATAATTGGTATTAATTTTGTGTAAAAGTTTACCTTTGTTTTTATCAACGAATCTATACTAATTATATAAAGCTGAATACTTTGTTGTTTGCGTACGCTAATCGCAGGAATTATTTGCCCGAATCGACAAAATATTTTTTTATTGAATTACCCAGCTACATATATATGACTTGAATACAGTTTTTCTATTTTTTTACATTGTAAAAAGACATATTATGTCTCTTCTATGAAAATAATGGAACAAATATAATATTATCAGATGGCAAAACATATGGCTGGATACCGAAAATTACTGGGACCTTTCCAATTCAAAGTTGGCGGAATTAACAGCACCTGTCGTACGCTGGGGTTGATATTTGTTACACGCGCTGTCTTAATATTCTCTTCCCATTATAACTGTCCATCAGCATCGTCAACATACAACTCGTTTAAGAAACTATAAAAACTGTACTTATTATAAAACAAAGTCCCTGAAAGCTGTCTATTTGTATGTGATCGATGTTCTCAAAATCTACGGAAAGGCTTTAACATATAATTTGGCCCCTGTTAATCACGGGTGAAACCGGGGTGGATCGCCAGTAATATATCTTTCATTCCTCAGTAACGGGACTGATTGACTGGCTGACAGGCAACGCACAGCCGAAACTACTGAACTCAAGATGCTGAAATTTAGCATGTATGTTCCTTGGAGAGTTTAAGGTAATGTCAAGAGAGACTTTTTGGAAATTCCACCCGAAGGGGTTGAAAGGGGGAAAATATTTTATATAAAAATTCTACATCGTTTAAGTTTGTTTATGCGGATGAAACCGCCGGGCACTACTAATTTAGAATAAATTTCTAACTATTAATGTGTTAATACTAAAACGCTTGGTAGATATTAAAATAACAAGTAAAGTGTGTTTCTACTAATAGATATCCCGATATTTAGGGAATGGAAACTTATGTGGATAATAATTTGTTCGGACACAATCAGAGTAGGCTTTTATACAGTTTAAGAGTATTTATAGTATCAATCCTCGGAATATAAACGACTGTTTCATTTTCTTGCGTTCACTTAGGCGTATATTTTTTTCCGTGCTACAAGAGATCTCAATATTTGACGTGAATTTCTATTTTTCCTTTTCCTTCAACGTGTCACAGAGAAATAATACTTAATACACACACAGAGGGACAACAAAGATTACTTACGTAAATACATTACATAATAAAACAGGGTTCTTGTTTATCTATGTTATTATATATCTATGTTATCATTATATCATGGAAAGAATTTAGACTACTCAGCCTTCAATTCTATTATATTTATATCCATTAGTATTAACATATTCAACATTCACCGCTGTAAATATGCTAACGTTTATACATACAACCACAGATAACGTTCAGTGGTGACCTGAAGCATGGAAAGCGTCCTTTAGCACGCTCGCCGAATACTAACCAGATGTAAGAAATTTATGCGTGGCGGGAGATACGTGACAACCCTATCGTTTGGTGGGTCTCCACTTCACCTACTTGCAGTAGGGTGTGGTGTAGCCCGCCATAGCCCTACTAGAATATGAACTTATAGAATACCTGATATAGGGTATTATACACCTCATATCTACCTGATATAGGCTTGAAGTAGTTATGGCGTCAAATTATTGTAATTATTATGGGGCTATTGTAATTATAATGTAGCATGGCACTACTTTTAACTGATTTTACTGTGTATCAGCAAATCATCATCAACAATATTGTGCCCCAACTAGTCATGGGACATGAATATTCAGTCGGAATTCAACTTAGTGTTACTCAAAGATACCGAATTAATTTTGAAGAGGTTGTCATCTAGATAAATAAAAATTGTTTAATTTCTAATGAGATTTCTGGGTATATTCATTAAGTATTCTCATCAACCGACCCGAGCCGATGTCGAGCCCGGCAGCGGTACAATTTAAACGTCTTGCTCTGGACAGCTTTTACATTCAATTTAACTTCAGATTGGGGGAAAATATTCAATATCATGTTAGATCCATTGCAAATTCATTTTAGATCAATTACTCCACTTTTATTGGTTGTAGAGTCTTGAGTAGTCTTCCTGTATAAATTCACATATAACAATATTTTAGGAATGCAATCCTCCTATGCAACCGAATTGGACCGGCACGACCGGGGAATTCCCTCTCGCTCGCTTGATGCTGGCGTATAGTAACAGCGTCGCTGTTGCGTTTTGAGCGGTTTGTGAGTAGCTGGTGGCCCATTGGGGGGATGATAGGAGGGCAATGCATGTGCGTAACCATCATGCGAATATCCACGGGTGTTAGTAGTCATCAAAAGGTTTCGATTTCTCATTTAGCCCCCTTATTCTTTAAAAAAATATGTTTTTTCCGAATACGTCCAATAGTACCTTAGATAAGCGGCAATAATTTTATCTGAAAAAAACAGGAAGAAAAGTGTAGGGGGCCTGTGTCTGCCTGTGGATCGATAAGGGCCGGTAATGATGATGAAGCATAACTTCTAGGTTGTAATAGCATGACCTGCGGTTGTCCTGTTGTTGATAGCTCCAAGGCACTCCACTGCAAGAGGCGATAGCAATGGTAGTGCATTGGTTTAAGTTGTTAATGGATTCTTGTGCCGAACGCCTTTCAGATTCACCCAGAGCCGATAAGATGGTGCATAAAGGTAATTTTCCCTGCGCACAAAACAGCCATCATGCCTTCCTGTCTATCTACGACGATGATGATGCTGAATGAACTCGTGCCTCGGGGTTACATCATAATTGCCTGGCTGACCTCACCGACGCAGCCAGCTAAATGTATCACCACGTAATACTCGGTGGTGCATTAACGACCGGAACCCACTTAGCAGGCCGCTGGTACATGCACTGGCGTATCTTAATAACTAGCTGTCCTCGGTTACACCTGCGTATAATCTATCCTAAGGGATCTAGTATATAAAGTGTGTTTTTCACATTGTAATCTAGACATATTCCAAATTTCATTCAAATCGGTTCACTATTATTGGCATGAAAGAGCAACAAATATACATACACATTTACAAGCGTTCGCATAATGAAATGGTGAGAAATCATTTTATTTATTATCCCTGAAATACTTTTATCTCTTTTTGTTTCTTTTATCAATATATCATTATCATATTATACCCTTTATGGAACCTCTTCCATGCATGTTGCATGATACTATATCCTCCTATGCAACAGAATCGAGCTGCCACGACCGGGGAAGTACCTTTCGCTCACTTGATACTGCCGAAAAGTGACATCTTCAGTGTCGCGTTTCGTGCGGCTTGTGAGCAGCCGGTGGTCCATGGGAGAGGGGGATGATAGGAGGGTAACGCATCTGCGTGATAATCACGCGAATGTCCATGGGCGTCAGTAGTCTTCAAAAGGCTCCGACTGCTCGTTTCCCGCTTTTGCTATAAAATAAATGTGTCCCATTGTTGGGCAAAGGCTTTCCACTTTTCTCTGTCCAGAGATGCATCGTGCCATCCAGGCAGGTATGCATCGCGTTCATCTCGCCGTCTCCTTTTTGGGCAGCCGCGTCCCCTGTTTGCGTGCAGGGCCTATAAATTGGCAATTCTTCGCCCAGGATTCGTCAGGCCTTTTTTATGTACTATAACCTCCTGTATTACAACCATTCATTTCCAATGGGTGCACTGTAAGCAATTAGTGAAATTTCACACTTCACGAGAGACCCGCGCAAAGCTACAAGAATTACTTACTGCTTTAGCAGGAAGCTCAGCCGTCCATCATACAGATAAAAAAATCAAAGTGGTACACATATGTAAGGATCGAAATATTTTGTACCCGGTCCGTTATGGAGGACTGGCGTGAAGATGTATTGTTGTTGAAAAAAAATCAACACACGAGAGGCAGATGAGATGAATGGAATAGAATAGACATATATTTATTATCTGCTTTACAACACCACAGACAAAGTAAACATAGAAAATAAAAAAGAACTGATTTTTCACAGTAATCACTTAGATGTTTTAAAATGCTGTCTAATATTATATAATACATTATGACAGATTAACGTGATAAATTATCTAATACAAAATCTATACTAATCTAATTAGTCTGAAGACTGAAGAGCTTTTTTGTTTGTTTATTTGAACGCGCGAATCGCTGGAACTACAAGACGGATTTGATTTTTTTTTGTGTAGAAGCTACGTTCATAGTGAAGGTTATTGACCACATATCGTGATGCCTCGAGCAAGAGAACCGGAGTTCCACGGGTAATATCGCGAGCGCCTCTAGGTCTTAAAGAACTACAAGCTAAAATTGTTTAGTTAATATTTGAACAATATTTCAAGTTCTCAATTTTGTCGTGATAAACAATTTCAATTTCGTGTTACATTCGTCGGCGTTAAACAGGTTGCTCGGGGGTTCCCTAGGGAGGCGTAATAAATTTCCCGTTATCAGCCCTAATTGTCGGGAAAATGGAAAGCAAGACGTATTCGGGGTGTCGCAATTAGTTCCAACGTGTTTTATTAGAGCCGAGCCCGACGGCTTCAATAGATAGAAACCAACTTTAATGAACATATTATAGGAATTATTTATAGTGCTTACTAGTTTTATTTAACAGTAGCTGCGCTCCGTGGATTCATCCGCGCATATTTGAGGAAAAATCACTGATAAATAACTCACAAAGTTTCATATAAATTATAAACTATCAATCTCAAAAATTAACCCTAAGTAGTTAAAATTCACAAAATTCCAACACCTACATCCTAAAAGGAATCCCCATGTAAAATTTGAAGTCACGGTCGATATGGTTTTTCAGTGGCCGTTGGTCCATTGGATGGGAAGAGGAAAGCAGGGCAACACATCGGGATACTAGTTACGCGGATGTTATACCTAGGCTTCCAGAAATGTTGTACCAAAGAAAAAAAAATATGCAAATAACGCTTATTACTTTTACAGTGTGTTCGTTTAGTACACAAATATAAAACTATTAAACATACAAAAAGCTTGTTCGAAGTGGACTCCAATGGCTGGAAGACAGTACTTTAAACGCTGTGGCCAGTTACCAATAGAAGCACACATTAGGAAATTCTTCATTGCCAATCCTATAGTTCGTTTTATAGACTACAGATTATCATAGCATTTGGAGCAAGCGGTACTCTCTAAAATTGGACGTAAATTATAATCCAGCGAATTAAGATCAGGTCTAGATGACCGACAGTCTTCAACTCTGATGAAGTCCGAGACGTTTGCTTCCAACCGAGACTGCTTGGAACGAGCTTTATGACCCGGCGCTGAGTCTTGCTCTAAAGACCATACTGATTATGGCGTTATCAAGGGGCCTAATCACCTTCTTAAGGATGGTATCTTGATACACTTGTGTCGTTGTTTTGATACCTATTTCACAAAAATATGGCTCAGTTACTCTTTCATAGACTGAACCATCCTTGACTGAACTGACTGACTGAACATCCACCAAACCATCACTGAAGTCGAATAATGACCACGTTTCACTCTGTCGAATTAGGAAGCTTGACATAATTTTATATGCATATTCAGTAGGTCCCGGCTACTACCTATTTTTCATGCCCCCAAGTAATAAGGGTTCACCCAACCCGACAGAGAAACGTTCGCCGAATCTGCTAGTATTAGTATAAATTACATTTGAAGCATTTGTAAAAAGTGCGCGCAGAGATTAATGATTAGAGAGATACGCAGACGAAACGAATGTTTTCCTCTTGACCCGACCTCTGTTCCTTTAATCTACAAGCTGAAATCGATTGAGGTCTTATATCTTCTGTCAATTCCATTCATGGCATTGGGAAACGTATCATAAGCATTCCACTGTCAAGAGCGGAATATCTTAAGGAGATATAGAACCGAAGATAATAGATAACAATAAAATCGAACCGAACTTGTTTCCACACAATATATCCAAATCTAGCAAAGTTCACCCAAAACTCTGATATTGGCAAATCTGCAAAGGGAGCCAACGCAAAGAAAAGGGGACTTAGGTTTAAGTCTGTGGTTTTGTTTGAATTGATTTTGTAAACGTGTAATGCCAATCGTGATTAAAGTCCAACTAATGTCTAGAAGGGTATATTTAAGTATTATATAGTAAGAGTTAGTGCTATGCTACTGACACGACCGCGGAGTTACCTCTCAGTCACATAACACCGGCAGAAATTGACTGGTGGCCCATTGTAGGGAAAAAGGGCGTCACATCTGCAAAATAATCTCGCGGTTAGAGGTCGGTAGATATAAAGTCGCTCTGGCCGCTCGTTTACCCCTTATACTATAAAAATAGCCTTTTGAATTGGACAGGTGTGTTTCTGCAGTTTTCGATAATTGTTATCATATCTCTTCTTCACCATTTGCTACTACTATTACGTTTTCGACTTTGTCATTAAATAAAAATAGTTTCACGTTCCATACGAGGACGTATGCAACAGTTAGTAGTAGTGAAATAAAATTGTAAGTATTGATTTATAAAAATACGACGAGACACAAAAGTTATTCTAAAACCTCAGTGATTATACATAAACATATATTTTCCCAAAGTCAACCTTACGTGCGTGATTTTAAGACGTTTTTATAGATTATTCGAAAGACAGGTAATAATTATTTGAAATGCATAATTTATTTCTTTGCATAGCCAACATCCCTTGCATCAGTTTAAGTTATTTTCCCATAATTAAACATGTGTACACCTTTTATACGGACGGTTTGGAGACGCTGACTGTGTATCTTGTTATGTTCGTTGCATATCATTTCATTCGATTCATTGTTAATCAATGATTGCGAAGCACAAATTCGACTACTTAAAATCTTATTGCAATGAACTTATTGTCTCTCACGTTGTCAAAACAAATTAACGATGACATGCGTTAAAATACGTCATTCAATACAAGCCACAGCAGGAAACAGAAATCTAGATACGCTAGAAAATATCATCCTCATGCGTCAGTTGCGTAATACAGGTATACTAAGAAAAGATGATTATGTTACCGCATTCACACATTATCACGCTCAACTTATTTCGCATATGAGAATAGCCTGTCGCCTCCGATAACAAAGTGGCTGCGAAACTCAGATAACACCACTGTTTTCACTGAACAAAAGATGTCACATTTAGTTGACTACTTTGTAAACTACCACGTCAACTAGTGGTTGAAATACGCACTAAATACTAGCATAATAATATTTTTCTTTGATTAGAAGAAAGATATTATTATTTGACTTAGAAGATTTGTTTGTTTGTTTGTACGCTCTAATCTCAGGAACTAAATAACCCGAATTGATAGAGTATTTTTGTGTTGAATAGTCCACTTATCGAGGACCGCTAAAGGCAGTATACCATGACGCTACGACTAGGACCGGAGTTACACGGGTGAAACCGCGGTGTAGTGCCAGTAATGTAACAAAGGACAAGAGAAATTTCCTGCACGAACGTAAGTCCCGTCCGTCCATTAATTCAGACAACTACTTGCAATGTAGGCTGTGCGAGACGTGGCCGACGATATTTCATTATTATTAATATAAGAAGGACATTCCGCCATTCGTACGGGCAACGAGTATATTGCTGAATATACGTTTACTTTGTAAGTGATGTAACGTTTGTTTGTTTTAACTGGACTGTGTCAGATGTAGGGTAATGGTTTTCGAGCGTATGTATATTTCGATGACTGCCTCGTGGTATAGCGGTAGGGATGTTCAGCCGCGGTCATGAGGTTTTGGGTTCGAGTCACAGTTCGGGCCAAAGTGATTTTGGAAGTTTTCAATTTCTAACAACAATCCGCAGTCAGGAAATTGGCGTTGATACACCCCCTTGCCCCGGAGAGCACGTTAAGCTGTAGGTCCTGCGCTTGATTTCTCTTCGGTCGTGTCGGATTTCCGTCCTCTATGAATAGGAGAATGAGGTAACAGGGAGTGCACTTCTGCCTGCGACTATCCTGGCTCGTCCCTATAGAAACGGCTGCCGTTGCCGAAATTCGGCTAAGACGACATTATGTAAATTTCTATACTCCGTGCTATAGTTAGGATGATTGTGTTAAGTGATACTGGGGATTAAAATATATTTTAAGCAGTCAGGCTTTATGTTATTTATTTTGAACTTTAAATTAATTTAATTATTTTGAACTGGCTACATAAGGCAACCCACTCGTGTTTTTCGCGAGCTTTCCTCAATGGAAGGACTGCCTAACAGACAGGTGTGTTTCTGCAGTTTAAGGTTTTTTCAAATAAGACCAGTAGTTCCTGGGTTTAGCACGTTCAAGCAAAGAAACTCTTCAATTTGACAATACGAGTTTATATGTTATAGACATAATTGTATTTGTACTACAAAATGTAATATCAATATATTCGTTTGCCACAGGAAAGTATTTTTTACCCAAAATAAGACTTTATATAACCCTCTCTGTAGCCTTCATGAATTGATGGATTTTGTTTTTGTTAGAGAAGCGAATTATATGAAAGAAATCTATTTATATACATCCGCCACCCGGCTCTTAAGTTTCACGGAAGCGTTATAGAATTATAGAATACTTGTCACACTTCAAGCCAATCTTGTATGATTGAGAGGACGTGAGAGGCAATTGTAATTATAGCACTTGACTCTTACATGTTCCTCAGCTTTAGAACTAAGTTGATGATGTATAATGAAGGCTCGCAATCAAGACGGACGGCTAAACGTCGCGTAAGCGTTACGCTGTCATCAATCCTTTAATATATGTTATTAAGACGTAAAGATACCCCCACATAAAACCCATCTTCCGCTTAATGTATTGAAAATGTCGTGTCTTCTTTTATAGAATAGGGGGGTAAACAAGAATTCGGAGCCTCTTTACGACTAACGACGCCCATGAAAATACAGATGTTACAGGATCTTACACGATCTTGTCACTACAAAAACATGATTTAGATCTAAAAACTATACTCATACGAATACTAATTAGAATTATTAGTCCATACTTACACTAATATTATAAAGGTGTTCGTTTCGATGCGCTAATCTCGGAAACTACTTGTCCTATTTAAAAAATACTTGCAGTGTTAGATAGCCCATTTGTCGAGGATATCTACGACGTAGGACAGGCGGGTGAAACCGATAGGCGCCGTTAGTTATGTTGACGTGTTAAGTTAAGGAGTGTGTGAGGTTGATCGTGCTAATCTCAAGAACCGAACATCCCCAAATGCAATGTTTTTTTAGGTAGCGGTTTCAGATGACCCATTTGCGGAGGGCAAGTGACAAATAGGAGCGGAGTACGCGGGACAAACCGCAGGATGGTGCTAGTAGAATCTATAACATCTGTTTCGGATTATGCATGCGATACAGGTCTTGCATTTAAGAGCGAAGCTCTATTCGGTGCAGTATTTTGATTTTTGATAAGGTGCTTCAATTTCTCAGTATATGTTTTTATAGTTTAGGGGGATAAATTATCAATCGGAGCTTTTCAGCGACTACCGATGCCCATGCACATCAGCATAATTATTCCAATACGTTACCCTCGTTTTCATCTCCCTCCTCAATGGGTCACTGGCTACTCACAAACCCCACGAAACGCGACACCATAGGTGTCACTTTACGCCGGTATGAAGTGAATAGGAACTATTTGTTGATAAGTGACAATGCCCATGGACATCTACAACACCAGATCACAGAGTGCCGGCCTTTTTTGACAACATTACATGGAAAAACAGAAACCTGCCTGCATAAGTATTTTAATCTGCCTATCCAGTAGCACCTTTTTTTTCACTCGGGGAAACGCAATCACGCGCTTTCACTCAACCTGGGAGGGGTCCAGTGGTGTCCTCGCACCTGCGCAATCAAAACGAATCCAATAACATCTCATATATCAAAATCCGTCCAGCTTTTTCGACTGTAGCGGGCCTACAAATAAATGGACACACATACACAACCTTAAGCTCGAAAACATTACCCTCCTTCGGATGTCGGGTAAAAATCTGTTGAAATTGTCAGAAGCCCCTGTCCTAATTCGTATAGGTGTACACACCCTGACGAGAGGTGTAATTAAATGTCTGTTACACCACGCCCCGCCATTAGTAATCACCAACGCATTTGTAACCGGAGCAGATCGGTAATTCGGCGCACAGGTGAAATGCTACCGCTGGGAATTTCTTAATCTATGCTTTAAATATCGCAGATAAAATGAGCGGTACGACCTGGCAAGTACGCTCATGTGAGTTAGAGCTCAGCTATGTTGTTGCGTGTGGTTTTTGAGTTTCTGCTGGATCATTGGAAGAAAGGAGGGTACACGTCATTTGACGACCGGCTGGCTCAGCTGGTAATATGGTGATTAGTCAGCGCGTTACGCGAGAGGTCGCGGGTTCAGGACCCGCCAAGGTCATGGATGTTTATATATGTATTATGCGTGTTTCTGTAATAAAAATCGTAAATATATAAGATTTTTTAAATATGTTACAAAAAATATTAAATATATTGTCGGTTGACTATAACCTGTAACACAAGTCCTTACGGTACCTACCTACCGCAGGACTGGGCCAACTTGGTGTTATCACGCCACATATGTGTGGACTTATCACTGCACATATATTATTATTGCTATTATTAATATTATTATGTGCGTAATAATTATGATGTCAAAAGGCTCCGATTTCTCGTCTGATTTCCTATGATAGAGAAGAAAAAACGTTGATTAGTAAGTCAATAGGTAAGCCCATAGGCTCACAAACATTTAGAATGCCCGGCCTTCTGGTGAATAAATTATACACCGGAACCTCCCTCGGGTATCACTATATAGGGGATTTTTATGCGGGCAGCCGCAGCTGCATCAAAATCTATTAGTAGATTCTGTTTTGATAAACGCAATCACATACAGACAGACATGGCCCAGGAGTTAGAGAAAGGAGGGTTAATGCATTTGCATATTTTAATTATGTGTGTGTATGATGCTTCGGTAGTAGTCAACTTGTTCTAATTTCTCGTTTGGCCCTTATTAGTATAAAGTCCTTATACCATATATAGTCATAGTATATGGTAGTATCTTTGTTTAAAAAAATAGACAGCTTTTTGGGACTTTGACTTATAATATACACCATAAGTACCTATAAACATAATGCTTGAATTCGCTTAGTAGAATATTTTATAAATATTGTAATAAACTCTATAAATAACTATTTATAATTCAGGTTCTTATGTGCTACATTTTATAAACGCTAATATAAAATATAGCACATGAAATAAATGTACCTGGTATTCATCAAAATCAACATTTTTATGCAGTAAAATAAACAGTTTTATGCAGTAAAATAAACTTGTGCTTCTATAATATTAGTATAGTAGTCGGATTAATATAATAAAATATTTTCAACAAATTTATTACGAAAAAAATAAAAACATCACAATAAAGTTTTACTGTCATATAAAAATCGTAACTTTGTGTGCTTCGAGAGAGATAAAACTCCGTTACTTAGACGTGGCCAGTGTAAAATGTAATGTACAGTGTGGCTTTTATGGTTATAGAGGAACGCCATCACTTTATGACCAATTGTATCAGGCTACAATCGGGAACGAGGAAAAAGGGGATACTCAACAGTACAATCGTTTTTAGATAAGAATGTATTTATGTGGGTTAAGTCTTGGTTCAAATAGCTATCAAAGAAAGTGCAGAACCATAGTCGTAAAAACGATAAAACTAATGTATCAATAAAATTGTTCTCTTACTTTAACCGACTGTTTTCTGAGAAGGGGGAATGTTTTTTTAGCGTGCCCCATGATAATAATAATAAGCATCTGCGGAGTTATCACATCACGTTAGCCTAGTCCTTAATTTTTGTTTCTGTCAACACAAGGGAATCTCAAAGGGGGTCCCGAATCGACAGGCGACAGTATCCCTTCAGCGACAGGCTGGTATTGAGAAGGCCAGACTTCTGCTCTTCCACACGTTGGCCTAGCCCTGTGCTAGGTACATAACGACTCCCCACCAAAGCTCAAGCCTTGTCGTGACGGTGGGACTTAGTAGCCTGGGGTGAACCCAGGCGAAGCCAATTGAACTGAGGAGGTTCTTTACACCCCTCTTATAAGAAGAGGGGGCTAAAGATCAGGAGGAGTAATCGTTCTCGGTACCCCTCCTATAAAAGGAGGGGGCAACAGGAGGAAGAGAACCAAAGAGCAACAGGAGGAGGCGCTTTTGCGCATGGGGCAAGGGGTGAGGATGGGAACCTCACCCCATTGCGCAATACCAAAGTCGGCGAGGATGTCCTGTAGTGGGGAACAGCCCCATCTATGGAGGTGGAATTGGTCCCTTAGGGGGTTGACTAGCCTTCGAGGAGCCCTAATGATTTGTTGCTCCGGGGCACCTCACCAAGGGCGGCACTGATGGCACTCGCAGTTATTTTTGTGGGTATTCGGCACTATCATGTGCCGGGAGTCCCACAAACCACTGGACCCCGACCAGGAATGGTGAAGGCGCGTTGCATTTCCTCGCATCAACAAAAAAAAGGTACACAACGATGAACCCTACTTATTTATGTGTACATATTATATAGATTTCTAAGTTCCCTGCTACAGCCTCAAAAATTTTACGCATTTTACAATCCCTACGTGTCAAAAGCTTTACCGCTACAATGGTCCTTGATGGACTTAGATGACAGGTGTCCCCATGTTACAAGTTATTAAAAGTTATAGTAAGTAAAGTAGTGAAGTGGTCCCATTCGAATTAGGCCGGCAAAGCCAAGGAGGTACCACTCGATCACAAGATACCGCTTAATAGTGACAGATGTACTGTCGCATATCGTGCGGTCTATGATTAACTGGTGATCCATTGAAAGGGAGGCAAATAAGAGAAGAAGGAAGGCAACACATCATTCATCCATTAATCATTATCGGTCCACTGCTGGACATAGGCCTCTTTCAATAAACGCCAAGACGACCGATCTCCTGCTACTCGCATCCATCCCGGGCCGGCTACTGCACGGAGATCGTCTTCCCACCTGGTAAACGGTCTACCAACACTTCGTTATCCTAAACTCAAGAACCTTAGTGGTCCATCTGCCATCTGATCTTCTGAGTATGTTCTTCTGAGGCAACACAGCTTCATAACAATTACTGTCCCCTTATGGCTTGTATATACTGTAACATATTATTTAAAAGAACAAAAAAGTCTCGACTGCTAACTGCAAATAAAGAAAGAAGGCTGGTTGCCGCTTCCGTTAGTCCGGGTCCCATTATATATTAAGTAAAATTTTGCCAAGATTTTAAATATGTGCCGACTGTAAAGGCTACAACTATGAGCTAACTAGCCTTGTTTCTTTACTTTCAGTTAGCTGTCGGCTGTTTTTTTTTTTTTTTTTTGTTCTTTTTCCTAATTTGTTTTTTTCTCATTGTATTATTTTTATTAATGTTACACTTACAATAGGGGTAATTAAGATCTTTCTAAAACCCCACGGATGTACTGAGATGACAGATGTCACAAGTAATTGTAAATCACAAGTAGGTATTAATAGTTATCATCCTCTTTGTTTCAGACTCGGAGCTAGAGGAGCTGGGCGAGCAGCTGCCCAGGTACCGGCCGGACTCCATAGCGGCGCTGCGGAAGGCGACGAGGTTCAGCGAGCCGGAGCTCAAGAGGCTTTACCGCGGGTTCAAGGCGGAATGTCCCACCGGCGTGGTCAAGGAGGAGACCTTCAAGATTATATACTCACAGTTTTTTCCGCAAGGAGGTAAGTGTCTCATTTTATTTTTTCCGTACGGTGTATTTCAATAATTTTCATTTGGAACTTCAAGATTATATACTCACAGTTTATTTCCGCGAGGAAATTGCCTCATTTTGATTTTTTCCGTAAGATATGTATTTCAATATTTTTCGTTTTGAACTTCAAAAAAATACATTTTTTTCCGCTAGAAGATTCGTATTTAAAATATTTTCGTTTCGAACGTATATACTCAGTTTTTCCGCGAGGAGATGAATGTCTCATTTTCTTTTCTTCCGTAAGGAGATACGTATTCAAAATTATGTACTCACAGCTTTTCCACGAGGAGCTGAATGTCTCATTTTGTTTTTGTCCGTAAGAAGATATGTATTTGAAATGTTTTCGTTTTGAACTTCAAGATCATATACTCAAAGTTTTTTCGCGAGGATGTAAGTGTGTCATTTTCTTTTATTCCCTAAGAAGATATGTACGTAAAACATTTTCGATTTTACGGCAAGAAGATTAATTTTGTCCTAGAAGATTGTTTCTTCAAGGAGGTAAGTACTTAGTAATATTATAATGCGAAGAAAGTCATATTAATAGAGACCTTATCTATTGCTGTGGGCGAGCTCTGCACCTGAAAACCTTTGATGGATGATTTAGATCCTAAACTGTCATCACCGTTTTAATAACCGTCACTCCACTTCTTTAATGTCATCATCAAATCAATAAAAAAAAACCACAATCGGGATGCGTCATATCTGCAAGAAGAAGAGCCATCAACCTTGGTCCTAGACACGCCTCCGACGTCCGTCTGATAGACCGCTGTAGCTGTGTGGAGCTTCCACAGATGCGAATGCAATTCATAAAAAGCCGGAAAGGTATTTTCACACACATATGAGAAAAGGGCATAAAATTACAACTGCTACTGGAATCTTTTTGGACTATGAAATTTATACTAGTACCATCTAGATCCTAGACGTTACATGTTACGTGGGCGAATGTAGCTCGTGCATACTTGATATTTGTTCTGTGAACCTCTTACTTTCTGTTCTACTTTTTGTCTTGTTTTCGTTTGTTCGACTGTTACCCGACTGCGTCAGAAGCAGGGTAATGTTTTCCATGGATTTGTACATGTTGTAGTCGTATCGTATAAATCGCCGTATTACATTACGGTTACCCATTTTCAAAAACTGTTTTTTTTTGTGGCGAGCCATCGATTATTCGGATCGTTTTTGCGAAACGTTCTTCGGCGGCTTACGTTTAGCCTCATTGAATATCTTGGGCATTGATAGTGATACATACAAGCATGAAATTAAGCTGAGTTTTGAGTGCAAGTAAAATAATAACCTAATCACGAAGGCTTCCTACCTAACCAGGCATAGTTTTTTTAAATTCTCTGTGTTAGACGCCATCATTGTAGTCATGTCAAATAACGTCGCGAGTGTTAAAATTGGGAACTGAATCCTGACAAAGAGGCGGATCATGACCCACTTCAATTCAATACGGCTGAATAAAATATAATGCGGATCTGCCGGACTTTCACTCAGCCCTTTTCAATCCGTCTAGTCGTTGGCCCGCCGCAAAACAATTTTTTTTTTTGTAAATGGCTAGCCGTAATGAAATACGGAGATTTGACATTCCGACTGCGATTTATCCACTTCTTATGTTTGCAGCCCAAACTTCTGGACGGATTTTGATTTAAGAAAGAAAATTTGACTAAAGAAGAAGGAGTCCCTACGTTCGTCTTGATAACGCGAACGCATCTTACTCAATGTTATAAAGTTTGTATGTATGGATGTTTGTTACACATCACGCCAAAACTATAGAACGGATATTGACGAAACTTTGCAATGTTGTATCTTATGTAACACGTCTTCGTCTTCCCAGCCTTATCCCGTTTCTATATCAGATGATATCGGGCGCGGCTACCTCATCTAGAGGATTTTACGAGGACGCCAGTTATCCCACAGAGCGACTGCCCTCTGACCTCTGCAATGCAGGAGGGAAAGTAAGGCCCAATCATAGATTAAGTCAAATTCGAATACACGAATCCGGGTTTTCTCACTACGTCCTCCTTCACCGTAATAACACTCATTAAATGTAATTCAATTAAAGAAGCTCATTGGTACATTGCGGGAATCGAACCTGGACTACCCGAGTGGGATATCGTAGCGGTAACCACTAGAACACTGAGGCTCTCAGTATAACGCCTAAGGTAAAGAAATACAAATTTTTGCACGTGTTCTTATCTGTAGACGCGGATTAAAATACGTTTTAAACGGTCAAGTTTTTTGTTTTTCAGTTTCTTTTTTGAGTATTCAACAGTGGCATGGATGTGCTGGTGATGCTGTAATTGTTATTTTGAGTTTACTCATTAAAAACCAACATTTAAAACACGCAGCACGAGAATAATAGGTGAAAACGTATGAAACATCCTCTCTATACTACACAGCGTAACGCTTTAAGCTTTACCACGTTTGCTGCGCTTATGTCTCTTGCGTACGTTTCATATCAGAAACAATTTCATTATTTACGTCAGTCTCGTGTTTTTTAGCACAAAGTTTCAAATAAGAAGTCAGCCTATTGGTGACGTATAACACTACCATAGGTTACGAGGATGCGTTTGTTCCTTCCCCCAATGAGTCACTGAATCACGTAAACTAGCAGACTGCCTGAAGCGTTGTTGTCACATTAGCCGATATAATTTAGCATCATACCGCGGTTTCACCTACATAACTCCAGTCCTTGTAGTTGTGGCGTCATGGTGTATAGCCTATAGCTGCTAGCCTTTCTCGATAGGTGCCTTTCCGATGAATGGACTATTCAACACAAAAATATTTTTTTCAATTCTTGCGAGTCAAGGGCCATATCATACTGCATTGCAGCCTAATTGGGCTGCCACGACCGGGGAGGCACCTCTCGAAAGTGACGATTTCGTTGTCGCATTTCGTGTGGTTTTTCTGTAGCCGGTGGCCCATTGGAGGAGAGAAGGGAAAGAGGGAAATGCATCTGCATAACAATTATGCCAATGTTTATGGGCGTCCTTCGCCGTCAAGTAGGCCCGACGGCTCGTTTGTCCACCTATATATAAAAAAGACCCTTCATCCATCTATTTCCATGTGTTATAATTATACATCTTAAAGCAATTTGAATTTGACTTATGTGTTTCAAACTATACTGAGACTTTTTTTGACTAACGTTCAGAAAGTAATAGTTCTAAATCTATTTTAAATAAAAACATTTTCATTTCATTTCAGATATATCTGAATATACGCTATTCGCTACAAAGTAATATAAGCTGTAAGTGCAAGCTATTAAGCTGTGTAACACACTAGTTTAATAACTTACATTGTATTTTTATGGTTATAGTTAAAATATTATGGACACGAGTTTTAGTTGGTGTTGATAACAATTTTTAAAGCTCTCCGTTCTACTCACGAAAATATTTTGTAAATTCAATTCTATTGTATTGGAATTTGCAGCGGCGAATGAATTAACAAATTTTCGAACGACAATATAAAACAATCAGTGAAATTTGGTACAAGTGTCATGCTCCATTGCCGACGAATTGGGCCGGCACAAGCGTGAGAACAAAATAAAGTGAAAGTTGAGCTGGCACGTTTCGTATGGTCAATGAGTGTCCCATTTTATAGAAGTGTAACAGCATAATAATTATGCGGATGTCTATGTGCGTTGAAAAACACACTCCGGCTGCTTGTTTCCTACTAGTTCTATGGTAAAAAACTCATCGGTTTCAATCCCAGTACGCCCTATATATTATGTTACTTATTGTCTCGCTTTCTGTTGTTTTGTTCTCAATAAATATGGACAATTAGGAAGGTGGGGTGAAGAAGAACTACAAATATGGAATAATTACTTTTATCCCAAAATATATAAGTAAATCGGGTGACATAGCATTTTTTTATAGAATAGGAGGGGGAGCAACCGAGCAATCGGAGCCTCTTTACGACTACTCACGCCCAGGAACATCCACATAATGACTATGCCGATGTGTTGCCATCCTTGCCCCCCTGAAAATGTCACTTTACGGCTGTATTATTTGAGCGAGAGGTTCTTTCCCGTTCGTGCCGGCCCAATTTCCTTGCATAGGAGGATGTAGTGTCGTGCACTGTGCATGGCCCTGCCTCCTCCTATGCAGCATGGCACTACCTCTTCCTATTTTCCTAATAACTTAGAACAGTAATGATAATCATAAAAAGAACATCTACACTTTATTGTATTTATGCAAAATTAAAAACATATTACGTATAAAATAGAATGAACGGTGGCCCATTGGAAGGGGAAGGGAGGGCAACGCATCGGCATAGTAACTGTGTGGAAGTACATGAGCGTCGGTAGTCGTAAAAGGCACTGATTGCTCGTTTACCCTCCTATACTATAATGAATTAATATAATACATAATTTAAAATTCGCGCTTTATATACCGTAAAATTTTTAAGGTATAGCAAAAGTTTTACGGTCCGTAAAGCCTCCAGATTTAAGTACCCGTTAAGTGGCAGTATTATCCAAGAACCCGCACTAATTACCATCCATCTTATATTTCAGCTCCATTTCTATAAGTAAATCTTATGTTTGAGAGCTATTCAAAAAAGTATATTTTGAATGTTCTTCAAGAAGGGGGGATCAAAGATCAGGCCGCGACGTCTTGTTGTAATGTGCCGCGAGCTCCACACACCTTGTGGTGTGTGTGTCGGACATGAGTGATTACTAAGTTGCGATAGCCGCTAAGTCAGCTGAAGACTCTCCGACTGTACATAGAGATCCTATCGCCGCGCGAAGTGGTGGCTGGGCTGTCGCTCTCCGAGCGGTTTGCTTTTTCGGGACCCCCTTAGGAGGGTTACCAGATCATCAAACCTAAAACCCGCACAGACCATCCAGAGACTTTGAGTGTTCTATTATATGTTACACTTGCAGTTCGTCCCGGTTTCGCACGGATATTTCACGAAAAATGGCAAAAATTCATGGACTCACAAAAATACATCTAGAAGGAGGTAGCGCCATGCTGCATAGTGCATGGCACTACATCGTCCTGTGCAACGGAATTAGGCCAGCACGACCGGGGAGGTGCCTCTCGCTCACATAATACCGCCGTAAAGTGACATCTTCAGTGTCGCGTTTCGTACGGTTTGTGAGTAGCCGGTGGCCCATTTAGGGGGGCTAAGAAGGGGCAACGCATCGACATATGAATCATGTAAATGTTCATGGGCGTCGGTAGTCATAAAAAGGCTCCGATTGCTCGTTTGAACCCTATTCTATAAATCTATCAGACTTTCAATTTCAGCCTCGTAAACATTACACGTCACGTACAAGAAGAATCTTAATATTTAATGGTTGAGCTATTTATGTTGGGAGAACGAATAGGAGCACGAAACAGACAAATTTGAAGATGTAGAAACGCCACTGCGAACACATCAACATATGCACACTTGGCATATATTTGACACATATGCTTATGTATGTTGGTTGTAGATTTTGCGAACAAATTGTATTGCCATATTACCTACTAACAAGTAATACATATAAAGTTTCATACATGTGAACAAATAATACACATGAAAATTTATACATGTGAACAAGTAATACACATGAAGCTTTATACATATGAACAAGTAATATATCTGTTTATACACATATTAACAAGTAATACACGTAATGTTTTATTCATATTAACAAGCAGTACACACGATGTTTTATACATATTAACGAGTAACATACGTAAAGTTTTACCACGTATCGCTTTTATACGTATCCCAAGATCCGTGGAACATTCGGGACAGTGGAATTTAGTTTTCGTAACTACCACTACAAGTCGTAATTTTTTGTGTTAAGGTTCCGATTTTATTACATTTTGGTTTACGTGACATTTTGAATAGTTGTTCCATACCTTCACCATAGTCGACGCCAGGTTGGGAAAATTAATAAGGATAAATTTTTCTTTACTAACTGCTACTGTCATTTTATGGGATAAATGCATTGATTTGAAGACAGGAAATACCAAGATTCTCAATAAACATCTTTGAAACGTTTACTGTGTTACAGGCTGTATAAAAGATGCACAATGTAAAACTATGCACTTCGTAAAAACAACTTAACATCAAGCTCGTAGGTTAGCTTTTCAAAAAAATATGTTTGAATTATGCACCTCTTTCAAATAGTGTATGTTTTGTGAAAACAAATTAAAAGCATGAGCGTAAGATCCACTTTGCAAAATAAATGTTTTAAGTACAATCAAAGACACTTTATAATGACAGTTCAATATGAAATCCTGTATCTTGATTTATTTCAATCACTGGAGTAATGTCGACACCTAATAATAGTGGCTCGTTCACAGGGGTTTCGGTTCTCTCGCGTTTGATAATCAGTGTAACATGATCAGTGGTAAGGAATAGTTATACTTTCCATTTTCGAAAGAATTTTCGTATCATGGAGACAGCCACTTTTTTGTAAAGTCTCATCAGAATTTGGAAATATGAGTTTGAGTATACGCTGCCCAGTTTTTTTTTCTGCTTATCGTTACTAAACAGTGAAGTGTCAAAACAGAACAGTGTGTGTCAATTGAGATTTCACCGAAATGTGAAATACATTAGGATAAAATCAGGTTGTCTGTAAAGTTGTTTTATGGACAAGTTTCACGTGATAACGTTATAAGAAAATATTGTTGAAAAATTACATCTACGAGGGTTAATTGATAAGTATCAGAAACGACAAATATATACGCATACACATATATACGCATATATAAATAAATAAATAAAATTAGATCATGAACCGCACACACTCAAGTAGTCACTTTTGAGTAATTTTTTATAAGAATCTAAATTTTTTGCACACTTAATGTCTAGTGGCAAGTAGTTCCACAATATAATGGCCCTGTTGGTAAATGACATTTTGTAGCAGTTGCTATGACAGATTGGCACATGAAGGAGTAGATTACCAGTAGACCGAAGATCTTTGGAAGTTCGGACACGAAACATGAATTTTTCTTTCAAATAGATAGGAAGTTTAGAGTCATACAGAATGCAGTACAGTGTCGAAAGAACTCGAACATTTATGCGGTGTCGTATCAGAAGCCACTTGAGGGTAGAGCGAAATTCCGAAACATGGTCATATTTTCTTGAACTGAATATGAACGTGATTAAAAAATTTTGGAGCCGCTCAAGCTTATTTAGCTATTCCTAGTAAGGTTCGTATAGCAGATGTACCGTAGTCGACAACCGAAAGAAAGATGGAAAGAATTTTAAACGTCTTAGGTAGTGCCACGTTGCATACAACTTTCTACTGATCTCCTTCAGTTGATGTGAACAGGACAGGTTTTAATCAAGATATCTCCTTAGGTTTTTTACAATTTTACAATATGGCACAGATGTACCATTGACAAGCACACAAGGGAGACTATTCCAATCGAGCCTCGGCACCTACCCGGAAGCTACCGGCCGATCATGCTGCTGTCGGAGACTGAAGTTGTACGTCCCAATAAGGGAGGAGCAGTTCGGTTTCCGGAGCGGCCACTGGACCACACTGCAGTTGGCGCGGGCGCTCCATCACTTGGCCACGGAGATGAACAGGGGAAGACACTCGGTTGGAGTCTTTCTCGACATGGAGAGGGCCTTTGACGGGGTATGGCACCCGGGCCTCCTGGTCAAGTAGATGGACGCCGACGTCCCGCCGGCTCTCATGCGACTAGTGGCGTCGTTCTTGGAAGGGAGAACGTTTCGGGTAACGGTGGAGGGGCGACATCCCTCCTTGCAGGCCATACATGCTGGAGTGCTGCAGTGCAGTTGCCTATCCCCTTGCCCTACGCGGCCTATACCAACGACATCCCGACGCTCAACAACCCAATGGGAGAGGGCGAAACGGATGTCTTGCTCGCGCTGTTCGCCGACGACAGCGCTTACATACTCTCGTCCCGAAAGCCGGAGCTAGCAGCCGGACGTATGCAGCGGCTGCTGAATCGACTGTCGGAGTGGCTCGACAAATGGATGATGTCCGTCGACGTGGAGAAAACGGCATTCCCATTCGTCAGCACGAAGCGCAGCATGCTATCTATAATTAAGCGGTAACGAGAAAAAAAACCATTCCCAGCCATACAAATACAGCTTAGATCGATAAAAAAAACAAGATTATTTTTAAAAAAGCGGAAAAAAGAAAAAACATAACATGGAATTTGATAATTATAAAGAGTGGTTGTATTTTTTTCTCCGACATAGTTTGTACTTAACACATATTTTGAAATTTTGATATAAAAACTTCCTACATTTCCTTAAACAAGTGTTCAGGAATGCATATCAGAAATAAAAATAAAAAGAGGAAGAGGGCGTCATTGTTCTGTGACGCATGACAGCGTCGGAAATTGACAACTGACATATAGGCGTATTTACCACTCATTATACTTTGTGAAACACACCTAAAATAGTAAATAAATAAACGTAAATCATTAAAGGATTACTTAATTTGCTCTATAATTACACTATGACTACAATTATATGCAGTAAGAATATTTAATAGGTTAAGCAGTAGATAAAGAAGCAAAAGCATAAAAAATACCAAGTTACTAAAACCAACAGCATACACAAATTAAAGCAAGCATATAAATAAAAATTAAATAAGATTACAAAAAAAAAGAAACAGAATGAATGTGAAAAACACAGCTATCCAGGACTACTTCTGTTTCATAGGTCTTCTGGGTCTGACTGAAGATATATTTGAAGAGCCTGTATTAGATGACTACCTAAAATCAGTCTTGAGCTGAACTGGAGCTGAGGGCAAAGATGAGCTGGCAGCTGGACCAGGGATGGCATCTAGGTCAATTGAGCTGACTACGCAGTGACGAGAGCCGTCCGATCCAATTATATACATTTTACCACTTTTCGTCTAGCTTTTAGAGATGCTGTAACGTTGTTGTTCTGTGACAAATACTTCATGCCTTACCTTGGTCAAGAATTCGGATATTGTTATCCCAGTAATTTTAAGCTTAGTTTTGCAATGCTAAATGTTGTCTTGTAATGAGATATCATTAAAATTAATTAAAATTGGGTGTGGTTTTTGCTTTACATATGGACCCATTCTAAGGTTCCTAGCAATTCGATCGGTACTGAAATTGGAGATAGCAAATTGTTCAGAAAATAATTGCAGCAATATCTTCATTTTCTTGTCCAGAACAAGCCTATGGATTAGTATCACTTTTCTACTACTTCTCATTTCCATGTCATTAATTTGTTTGGACAGTGTATTAACTTGGTCCTGGAGGTTTTTTTTAGAAAACATAATAAAATTTTGGAAAGTGCTGAACTCCTGTGATATTTTGCTCACTGGCCACTGTGATATTTTGCTCACTAAGCCTCACCTACCTACCTTGCATACCTGAGGCTGAAGAATCCAGTTCCTTTTGAAAAGCAGCCATCTTCATAGTAAAAAGCTTGGACATCTCCTCTATAGATTGTTTCATAGCTTCCATTGTATAGTGACAGTTAATTCAAAACTTTGCATTAGTTGGGATTCATATGAAGTGTAGAAATTATTTAAAGGAATGTTTGCTGATAGGTTAAAATGAATGTTATACCATACTATTTAGTCGTAAGTTAGTTAATATATTGTTAATTAAATTAAAAGCAAGCACAATTTTCTAAGTACATTGACAGTTATGTTGTCTATGGCGACAATGACTTCACCATTTGATGAAAATCTTCGGCCACCGAACCATTTCTTGAGATTCGGAAATAAATGGAAGTCACACGCACAGGTAACAATTCGAACCGCAATACATGGTGTTTGGCAAGTGCAACCGTTGCCTATTGCACAGGTGCGTTTTTTTCGTGGTGATGTAAAACTTTTTCTTGGCTAAATGAGGCCATTTCTTTCGGATTTCTTGTCAAAATTTTTGCACCAAGCTTCCATAATACTCTCCATTTATTATTTTTCCTCTTTGCCCACTTTTTTTTTAACCCACTAAAATAACCCCGCGAGCACCCCAAAACACTTTGCCGGCCGACAAAACCGTTTTTGCTTTCTTCGGTGCAGGTTTTCCGCTCTCAGTCCACTGCTTAGATTGTTCTTTTGTTTCAGGAGTATAATGATGTATCCAAGTTTCATCTGCAGTCACATGACGCCACAAAAACTCGTTAGTGTCACGCTTAAAAAGCGCCAAGCACTCCGATAAATCGTCCACTCGACATTGCTTTACTACTACTGATTGGCGGCACTTGGCCAGCCCTAACAGTTCGACTGATTACGGAAGACTTTTTGTCTTCTGGTTATAGGTAGACGATAGGGGGACAGACAGACAGAAAGGAGGGGGCCTTTCCCGCAGATGGGAAGAAGCAAACCGGAATTATAGTGGACATTACCCTATTATTATCCCAAAAATAACCATAATTATATTTATATATAATTATGGTTATTTTTGGGACCGAAAAGGGGGAGCGGCCCCCCTCCCCACGCTAGTGGGACGGCGCGCGCACGATGCCGTTTAATGTTACGGGACGTGTTTAGGAAAAGTTGAGCTCGTCTTTCGGCTTGGCTTGTCAGAGGAGGCCGGCCTCCTCCCCCACCCTCCGACGGGTGGGGTCGATTTGCGCTTCAAATCGGCTAAAAGCCGTGATAAACTCACGTCTTACGGATTCGAACCCGGGCTCGTTTCCGTAAGCGTTGCTTTTGGTTAACAGTGAGCAAACGCGACACCCATCGCACGCAAAGCTTTTTCATTCGCAAACGTTGTATAAAATGTTAAAAAAGCGTTCTGAAGAAATGCTTACTATGCCAATACAAAAGACATTTAAAATCTGTTACCTATGTGTCTAATTTCAGTTACTATACTCAAACTATCTTAAATCAGTTACTATACTCAATGCAGGACCAGTATTACCTAAAACACTGTCTAGCTTGACTTTATTCTGGGTTGCTGTTTTCCCTTTTAAAACTTAAATTTATATCACCGCACTAATTTCGTTTCTTTCCATTGTTGAGAAAATTTACGACAGAGAAAGTTCTAGTTTGTGTAAGGGGCTCAGACAATTTCTATCAGTTCGAATAAATTCAAATTTGGCGTTCTATTTTCGAAAAGATGTTAGAGTATAATATAATAAATTTTGTTTGTCTATCTTTTTCTCAAGTTCGTCGTTTCGGCCGGTTATTAATCAGCCTGGTATACTAATAATACAAAGCTAGAGATTTGGTTTGTTTGTTTGAACGCCGTAATCTCAGAAAATAATTGCCTGATGTTAAAGATATGTGTTGAATAGTCTA
Organism: Eumaeus atala; assembly: GCA_017140195.1. NCBI lineage: Eukaryota > Metazoa > Arthropoda > Insecta > Lepidoptera > Lycaenidae > Eumaeus > Eumaeus atala. The sequence goes on from JAFELO010002480.1 coordinate 31,591, forward strand.
TTTATGGAGGAAGGCTGGCTATATACCATGACGCTGCAACTAATATAACCAGAATTATTCGCGCATCCTCGCTAGAGAACACCAATTCCTTACAAGGATGATCTGTGAGGCTATTGTAATGAAAAAACTTACAAATTTCAGTAGAGACTGTGGCTGGCTTTCCACTGCTTGGGGCACCGTGATGAACATAATGAAATAAAAAATAAACAAAACACCTCAACACAGCAAAATATAATAAGTACTATTTGCGTTTGTAACAACAAGATAGCTATAATTGTTCGGTTACTTTTAATTTGACGACCGGCTGGCTCAGTTGGTATCTGTGACCATGTAAGTTGCTGTAAAGCTTCTAAAAATTCGGGCTGGTTGCAAAATTTAATAAAGCGCAGTTAAATCCGTAAAATTATTTTTTGTTATGAAGAACATTCGTGTAAACTTAAGACATCATTGTTTTCAATATGATTTTAAGTTGAATAGTAAATACCTGTACACAGTTTCAAGCGTACCTAAAGTGGAAACGAAGAAATACGTTTTACATATAGGCCTCTCCAAGGGAATGCACCTCATTAAGTAAATATGGACCTGAGCTGGGAAGTTGGCAACGTTATAGACGAGATACCGTAAAGATGTTCTTAAATGTCCAAGTGTGCCGCACGTCTCAACCAGTCTTTTCCTTCTTAACTTTAATACTATGCTCACTAGGATACTGGTTGTTCTTTGTTTAAATTTTAAATGGTCTGTTTTCTGTTCTTTATTTAAATTTAAATTTCTAGTACTACAATAAATATTATAAAATTTTATTGGCGCTCTTACGTGTTCCTCTTTATTACAAGATAAAACATTTGATAAAGTATATATAAAATGTCTTATGGGTGTTCTTTATAAGTTGTAATCTGTGTCATAATATCTTTATAATCTTATAAAATGGTCGCTAATAAACATGACCCATGACATAAATTTCTTTCTGAGTATTAATGTTGTGAATGTGAATTTTGGATATTATTTAGATTCCAATTTTAAAATCTAAAAATCCAATAAAACATTTCTTCTTTTTAACGTATTAGAATCTGCATAAGGAGCACTTAGCTACAAAGCCAGTACGCTTAAATTGCTCTTTTTTTTTTCAAATCAATGTATGTGGCAGTCGGAGCACGTACAATTCAAATTATACTGAACGAATGGGTGGGTACTGGATGCGTGATTATTTCAGTCTGGATCGCGTGTTATCACATGTACGGGGCACAAATTCTCATTTCACGACTTACGGCCGACACACCAATTGACCTCGCAAATAAGAACGTTATTACACATAAAATGTACCTGGAATAATTTTGCCGTTGTCATTGCTTTATTAAAGCGTATTGTCCAAAGAAGGGATTTTTTTGGAAAAAAGTGATGCAAGGTAAAATTTTTCATTGCTTTAGAACTGACAGTATGGGCCTCTTTCGCCTGCAACACGGATATCCCCCTTTTTAATGGGTTTCTGGTGGTTACATTACTATGCGATCGGCAAAATTTTAGAAAAGGGATAACATTTTAAAAGCTTCAAAAATGATGTACATAATTATCGTTTATGTACATCATTTTTGAACGTTTGATAAGAGGGCGCCACACCCGACAGTACTTTTTTAAACAGAAGAAAAAGAAAATGCCCTGTTTAAAAACTTAAGAAACACCGCAGCCGGGTCGTTCGTGACCACTAAAACCCCGGCGATGGCCTTTCCAAGCATCCGTGGGTAACTATGGGAATGAACAAACCCGCTGTTCCTTTTCTAGCCTTGCACTTACCAACGCTTGTAAAAGTAGCATTTAGATTCACTGGCCTTATAAGGCCCTATACTGAACTGCCCGCCTTGGGCTTACTCTCGGGGTGCTTAGATCGAGGCACTCCCCAGACGTTCCTCTGTGCACGTGCAGGGTGCGCAGGATTAGCTCCTTGGATTTAGCTCGGCTGTCTCGCTCTGCAGTATAACTCTTTCGCAAAAGGAGGGTAAAGGTTACCACATCGTCTCTACTCGTATATGTAATATACCTGGCATAGGTAGTCGCTAATGATCGCCTGCATATTACGTCCCAGGGTCTGCCTCGGGGTCTAGTGTTAAGCTTGTTAAACCGTGAAAAAAATAGACGTGAGGTACTGAGTTCGAGTCCCGTGCCAGGTCAAAGTGTTACTGGGATTTCAAGAAGTTGGCGGTATTCAGCCGTCCTGCACCTAATTTCTCTCAGGTCGTATCGGATTGCTGTCCCATCGGAATAGGACCTTTATATGTTAGGTGATCAGCTAGACGAGAGTCAATTACTCGCTACTGCGGAGAGAGCGGGGAAGCTGAAAATACTTCTGAAGATGGGTTCAACTCGATTCGTCCTTGAGCCTGCTACGTGGAGTCTGGAGAGACCCGTTTCTGTTTATTTTTGTGTGTACTAACATTCGTTTCCTAAGCTGCTTTGTTATAATACTAACTTTAATCGACTCTGAAAATAATTTATTTTATTTATTTCCCTTGATGAATAAATTGCAATATTCACTAATTATTATTTTAATTTTTTTTTTCTTTACGACCGTTTCCGATTTCTCATCATGAAGTGAATCATGAATTTCCATCAAGAAGTCACAATACACTCCATC
>JAFELO010002480.1:35787-53886 GCA_017140195.1 Eumaeus atala
CCCCCCCCCCCCAAACCAATTGGGCCGCAGGTTATTACTATTCATTTTTCTTTTAATATTTTTCAATGTTTCCTGTATCTTCAAACTTATTATTATTCATTTATTATTTTAATTTGTGCAGAGCTGACGAACAAGACTGTTGAATTCATTTATTACCGTTAAATGCCATTTTACGCTCGGCTTCGGGGTGTTTATTTCTTTCTGTGAAAGTTTTACTAAAGGACAATGCTACAAACCCGTTTCTAATAAATTCCTCTCTTTTCTATCAAAACTAATAGAAGTCTTATTTGCTAGCCGGGGGTAAAAATATTGAGTTGTATTTTTTGTCTGTATTACTTAGTTCTCTGATAAATTACGCAATTTTCCTTTTTGTGATACAAACATTAAATATATCTGATTATTAGTAACCAATCAAATTCAGTTGAATGTAACCTATTAGACAAACCCATGTGTATTAATTACCAATTTTATGTCGTTGCTTGCACGAATAATGGGTTTTAGATTGTAAGCATTTACATTTTATATTTGTCATTATTATATCAATGGAACATTGTTTGAACATGGAACATTTAAATTTGATACATTTTGGAATTAATCTTTGTTTTTTACATTGCGTGTTAAACCACTTATGATGCGACTATTTTGTTAATTTCAATTTTAATACCTTAAACAATACCAGTTATTCGGCTGTCTTGATATAATTGATTGTATGTAATGTCAGGTATTGTAATTTAAGTAGTAGCTAACACTTATTCGATAAAAACAAAAATATTGAATTCATACATGACACCGAAAAGTAAAAAAATGGAATCTTTAGAAATCAACCGTTTAAAAAAATTCGAGAATCTTTTAAATGATTAATAGTGTTTGGCACAGTACTGTATAATAGAAAACTATATTGAAAATGTAATATGTTGACATAAATCCTATATTTAATTAACATTTTAAGATTCTTTTGACATTTTTAAGGATGAATAGTATAAAATCATATTATTATCATTACAATAAGTATTTTAAGTTATTCTTTAATTTTAAATTTAATATTTTGACATTAACCCTATATTTAAATTTATTTATTGATCAGTATCACATCGTAATTTGTCATTATTAAAAATAATTAATAATGTATTATAGTAAAAGAATATCCTATGTCAAAAACCAAATAATCATTTCATCCGTTGTAAAATATTCACGTTATCTTGATCATGTATAATTATTGTATTTCACAATAAGTTTCTTTTTTGTTTTTTCCCTGATCATATTTGAATAATTAGACTCCCAGATAATGTTAAAAACATAAACTGCGTCAATACACTTGAGCCGTTAATTGTAGACATTTTTTAATGAACCTAGTCAAGTTTCCGGGAGCGAGAAATAACTTTTTAAAAATTTAAAACTTTGTTTAAACTCAAACTTAATTAAACAATTCAAAAGATTTGGATTTTAAATTGTTACTTAAACTAAAACTTATTTTAATGAGACAACCGAACAGAGTTAGATGCTCTAATTGAATGCTTCAATATGTAGCATGTAAATCCGTTCATAATGTGAAAACATTCCTGGTTCACACGCTACATGATATTCCTGCGAATGAAATAGGTGCTGTCTAAGCATTAATTCTTATAGTAGGGATGGGTGAGGCTAACATAACTACCTTCTTACAAAAATATTTGTTTACCTGATGATGATAAGTCGACACCAATCGTAAATGTAAATTGAAAAATGAATAATTGTGGAAGTAGTATATGAAGTTTATTAATTTATTCAAGTGTTAGCTTGAATTTCCATCAAGATGTGACAATTCCGTTGCCACAATATGGCGGAGTAGATACTAGGGAGGATCTAAAGTTCGTGGCCTAACCTACATGGAGCTATGACATCTTTTTACATCTACCGTCATTTGTTGGTATGTGTCATATTGATTTATTGTGCGCAGTTTCATTCCGATACTGCACAATATAAATTTTCTGTGATTATTTGTTTGAAGCAATCTGACGCAATTTTCAATAATGGAGAAAATTTAACACCGTGCAGTCATTAAGTACCTCAATAAAAAAGGCCTATCACCAAAAGAGACATCATCATCATGATATGGAGAGCACTTTGGGGCAGTCTGCTCCATCGTATTCCAGTGTCAAGAAGTGGGTAGCTGAGTTTAAGCGCGGTCGTGAGAGCATTAAAGATGATCCTAGGAGTGGAAGGCCTACATCCTCTACCACGAAAGAAAACATCGATAAAATTTGTGATCTCCTACTGGGTGACCGACGTTTGACCATTGGTAAGATAGCTGAGATAACAAACATTAGTTACGGCCGGGTGCAACACATAATAACGGAAGAGTTGTGGTTCCATAAGGTTTCTGGGTCCCGAGGTTGAACAAAAACGAGTTCGATACACAATTTCGCGAGACTGTTTGGAACTGATCACGATTTTATTATCATTTATTTCCAAATTTAAAAAACACTTGGATGGCTCGAAATTTTCGACCATAGATGAGGTGATAGTCGCAGTAAACAAATTATTTCGCCGACCTTCCGGAATCTTTTTTTTTTCGAGGGATAAACAAGTTGCAGGTCAGGTGGAAGTAGTGTGTTGAAATAAATGGAGACTTATGTCGAGAAATAAAAATAAATTTAGATCCACTTTTCTTTCATTTTATTGGTTGGGCTTAGAACTTTTAGATCCACCGTCGTACAATCATAGTTCACGATGATGTAGTGCTGTAGTCAAGTGGTCTCATGACATTGTTCTCAATACCGACAAAACTAACATGATAAGAGTACACTCACCTTACATAAACCGATGCTTATCAAATGCCGAAATTTACCCCCATAGCTGTGATTGTATGCACAATAATAACGCAGACTGTCTTTGTAAACTAATAGAACAAGTAAAAAACGTCACCTCGGCATGAAAATAGATGCAAGTTTTTCATGGTCTTCTCATATACATTATCTTTGTTTATTACAATTTTTAGATTTAAGAAGAAAAAAGAATTAAGATTATTATTAGGAAAGTTTTACCATCTCAGACTTAAAGTCCCTCCTTGTACTTTAAAGTGTCTCTATATGGCCTTAGTTGATTCGATCTTGAGCTACTGTCTTGACTGTTATGGTCTGACATTTAAAAGTAATATCGATAAATTAGAGTCACTTCAAATAAGATTTTTTATAATTATTAGTTAACAAAAAAAACAAAAGATAGCTGCAAAATTAATTATTATAAGTTATTTAAAATATGTAAATGTACCTGTTAGCTTGAAAGATCAATATTTAATACTAGTTCACAACTATGATAGCAGTCAGGGGAGTAGCTCACGGGTCGTCAACAAATACTCTACCAGATCGATGTCAGCAGGTATAACTTGAGACTGAAGATCTCACGGTCAAACTGCGTATTCAGTTTTGTGAGACTATGTATTAGACTAAGTTTGTTAAATACTGAATAAACGAACTCAATTCAAAATCAATTAAACAAATAATTATTGTGCTTTAACTGGGCCAGTGATGGGCTACCGAGCGGGGTAAGGACGTTAAGGGGGAAAAGGGCGGGGGCGTAGCCGGCGCTATATCAGCCGTATCAACGATATGGAACCCTTGGACTGGAGGGACCCAACGTGGTACAAAAATTGGTGAAGTTGGTTCAGCGCCTATTGTCCTATCTCCTCCTTAGAAATTAGTTACGGCACTGGATTGGGCTGAATTGAACCGGCACGATCGGAGAAGTACCACTAACTAACAAACCGCCTTTAAAATGGCTAAACCATCACGTTTCGAGCAAACGGCAGTTTGTGAGTTGCCGGTGGCTCATTGTGGGATAGGATAAGGGACAGTAACTTGGTAACGTATCCGCGCACGCGGGTGTTAATGGGCGTCGGTAGTCACCACATGGTTCCAATACCCGTTTGTTCCCATATGGTATGAAAAAGCATAAAAAATATTAAAAATAGGTACTAGAAACAACTATTATCACGCCATTAAATGGAAGGTGATTTTATGATGGAAAGAGGATGATGACTATATGATGAGACAAATAAAAAAGTAAAACTGAAATTGACCTCTGCCCGGTGCAGTGCGATATTTATTTTTACTGGGTATACTAGAATATAACAAAAACGTCCTCGTTGCGCAATTTCGGCTACGTCAGCCATCTATTAACTATTCTCTCATTCCACTTTTGCGATGTGTCTAGTGTCTGTCGGGTGCTAAACCGATGACTTAAAGGGTCCTCCGATACACGATGTGCAAATTTCTACCGATTAAACTGCACTCACCGATGCAGTTGCGCTGGATACTTCCGTCAGCATAGAGCAATAGACAAATAGCGGAATTTCGCCAACTACCCGGCTTCACTATGCTATTTGCAATACCCCAAAACAAAATCAAAATCATAATAACACTTTTTAATTTGAACCGGGAATCGGCAGAGCTCTAATAATAATAAATAAATCAAGGACATGGCTTTTGTCGATTTGTAACGCAAATCATCCCTCCCGTCAGAGAGGGGAGGGGTGAGGAGGCCGGCCTCCTCAGATAAGCCAAACATTAATCGAGCTCAATTATCCTTATCCACGACACCGCAACTTAAACGGCATCGTGCGCGCGCCGTTCCACTAGTGTGGGCAGGGGGACCGTTTCCCCCTTTTCGGTCCCAATAATAATCACCATATGGTAACACCCACGATAAAATTCCGGTTTATCTCTTCCCATCTGCGGGAAAAGAGGGGGGTCTGTCCCCTATCGTCTCCCTAAACTTGAAGACAAAAAAATATTTCGTAGTCGTTCGAACTGTTAAGCGCCGCCAATCAGTAGTAGGTCCCTCCTACTTCTGATTGGCGGCGCTTGTCAGTCATAAAAAACCGGGACTCGAACCCGGAACTTTTCGATCTGTTGAACATGCCATTACCTTACCAGCTATCACTATATATGGATATATGTATACATGTCAATGTCGCGGTATTCCATTACGGCTAGCCATTTTCAAAAACAGGACTGTTTTATTCTGTGTCACTGCGAGACGTTCTTCAATGAGGAGGCTGACGTTTAGCCTCATTAAATCTCTTGGTGATAGTGATCTATACAAGGTTGAAATTAAGCATTTTGAGTGCAAATAACTGACCCGTGGTACCCCGATAATAACTAGAATTTTTTACAAATCAGCTATAGTAATATTATAAATAGGATTTCCTGTATATATCAAATGTTTATTTGATTGATTGTTTATTTGTTTGTTGTTTCTTTGCAATGAATAGACCACGAAAGTGAAGGAACCGAAAAATTCTCTTAACATTAAAAAATATCAAAGTAAATCCTTTAGCTGTAGAAATTATTGACACAGCACGTTGCACTGTCATAAATTTAATTTTTTGTCATTGAAACGTGTAATGTTAAGGAGGACGAAATTAAAATTTATAATTTTTATATTTTTGTAAATTCATGAATTATTACCATATTTCGTGAAATATCCGTGCGAAGCTGTGACGGACTGCTAGTTTACTATATTCTCACTTGAATGCTTGTGGAATATAATATCTGAGCATAGGTCCGACGTACCTAGACACTGCAATATAAATATTTACTTCTAAATAATATACCTAAAACACCTAGAAAAGTATATATACTTTTACTTTATAATCGGTTCTCAAATTGATATGTGAAAGCACCGCCTGATGAAGGGATCGCAAGCTCCCTCAATTAGGAATGTCACTATGACGTTATACTTTTTTGTGCATGCAGCTAGCGTTATCGATTTACAAGACGTTATTACGTCAATAATATTGTATTTAATAACAATGTGGGATGTCGTATCATCATTAAATTAAAATAATAATGCCCACCTGGTAAAAACATATTTAGTATATACTGTCATCTACTGTCACCAAGACTAATTTGACGATACCTAATTCGTTAAAGTATGTTTACCCGATGACGCTGTAGCAGTTAACATAATAATGTACATATATATATATATATATATATATATATATATATATATACATGCGCGAAAACCATTACTCTCCTACTAATACAGTCGGGTCAAAAGAACAGAGATGGTTTTTTTTTTAATTTAACCAAAATTTTAAGTAATGTCGATATCTTGGCGCAGCACTACGTATATCCGGCTAAAATCATCGGCTTAGCACATCACTATGGGCATCGCACATAATTTATGTTGGTAACAAATGTGAAAAAAGAGAAAAGGAACTTGTTTTAATCAATATATATCTATATATATTTCTTGGACAATATGTTTAACCTTGATTTTATTCAATAATTTGTCAGATGGAGTACACATCTGACAAATTATTGAATACGTAATATTCATTTTTTCAGTACTAGCGAAAATAATATTTTATTCCGTGTATATTGCACTGAAAAGGATATGCATTTATTATTATTTATAGCTTTTGGTTTTGCAATAATTTGCTATTATTAAAACGAATCAATGTTGTTAGGTTTCTAGAATTTCCTTTGCCGTTACAGCGCAGAAGCGCGCCATTTTCGACAAAGATATTGCGCATAGTTGGCAGCACTGTCTGTTTCCTCCAAGCCACTCGGTTAGACGCCATTTCCACGCTACCGGATCACCTAACTGTCATTGTGCGTATTTTGTGTGTATTCTGAACAAATTACCAAAGTTCCTTCGGATTTATTATTCTAGAAGTTAATTATAGACTTTAATCAACATGGCCGATGAAAAAAAGGTACCATTATTTCTATAATATCAGTCTTAAGCAAATTTAGTTTTCTGCTTGCAGACATGGCGTTGTTAAGTGCAATGTGGTTAATCTTACTAGGAGCTATCAACTAAAAAAGTATTAACTGTTTTCAGGGAGAAAGTGAACATATCAATCTTAAAGTATTAGGACAAGATAATGCTATTGTCCAGTTTAAAATTAAGAAACACACACCCCTTAGGAAGCTCATGAATGCCTATTGTGATAGAGCGGTAAGTTTTAACAACGATTTATTCAGTATTTATTCTTATTTTTAGTGTTTAAATACATAAATGTTATGATCCGTATAAAATTAATGACCATTGTTTTGGTACTAAGTTAGCTAATAATTAAATACATAGGTTACAAATAACACTGCATGCATTGTTGCATGATACATGAGCAAAGGATATTTTCTAAATATAACGCGTAAATGTGCTCTTAACATGGTTCTCTCCTTGTATGTATAGGTTTATAGTCTTTTTTTTATATGTATATATATTTCTATAAATTTAAATCATAATGTGAAGTATTGGTTTGCTCTATTGTCTAATAATTACTGCACAAAAATAAATGAATTTCTAAATATCTTACTACATTAAATCCCCGTTATTGTAAGCCTGTTTTACCAACTCAATGCAGATTTACCAAATTTGCTTTGCGTTTAGAGACAATGACTACTACTATGGAAATAACAAATGTGAACATTATTGTATATAAAAAATAATAGCTCAAATTAAAAATAATCAATCTGAACACTTGCTAATCACCGTGTGGAATTGGGATTAATTGAGCCTAAGCAGTAGCGGCAATTCATCTACTTATTTTATCACAATTAAACTTTCCCTCAACTTGTTTATTGTTATTGGCAAATGTCCTTGTCTACAACCCACAGTGTGCAGCAGTTAGCGGAAATGTTGTAGATAACACTATTTCCTTGGGCTATAATTGTGTAGATATTGATAGAGTTATTACTTAGAGTATCTAAGATTGGAGCTTGACACCTATGTTCCCCTATGAAACTGGTAACCATGTTGGCATATACTTGCAGTAGTTATTATATTTTAAATCATCTGTAGTGAAAAGCAAATAATACAACTGTGAAAGTGAAGAGAGACATCTCTTATTCAACCATATATTTTTGATTGACAATACTATACAGTGGAAACATTTGATTGTTTGTTTATTTATTTGCATTAAATCTACTGGGCCAATTAAAAATTCTTTTACCATAACAATTTTTATATAAGTGCAGAAATTACTGACAGCTAATTTGCCTGGACAGAAATTGTTCTGTAATCAATCGAATTTCTTGTAATGATAATGTATGATGTTTACGAGGCCAAAATTATAATTGCACTCTGGTTACAAATTCCATGCAACCTAGGACAGTGCTAGTATACTTCAATAATTGTCAAAAATATATTGTTGCATAAAAGATGTCTGTCGTCACTTTTTATAATCCTAAAATTGTTACTGTAACTATTGTTTAATTTTAGGGTTTGTCAATGCAAGTAGTGAGATTCAGATTCGATGGACAGCCAATAAATGAGAATGACACACCTACATCACTTGAAATGGAAGAAGGCGACACAATAGAAGTGTACCAGCAGCAAACGGGTGGAGCTGTAGTGTAATTTATATCATAAGGACTGTCCATTCACTGTGGGAAGACCACCATCACCATGATGCGCCCCTCTCAAAACTTATTAATAAGTTAATTTTAAATAACAAGATTTGTAAGAACATAAAATTTTTAAGGCTTTGTTGATCAATGACTGTCGAGACATTGTCTTAAAATTTTTAGACGATGGTTTAAGGTAAAAATTTGAATAAAAAACCAAATGTTTCATAGGTAACTGTAACAGTTATTGAATTGTGATAATGTTTTGTTGGCTTCTGAAACCGGTATTAATATTAAGCACTAGGAAGTCATGTCGTGGTTCTTTATTGTAAACTGTAATTTATTGAACATGGGTCTATTTCATTTGTCAGATCTATAATAACCTTATGTACCTATTGAAATAAAGTAAATGTAATTACATTCATGTATTTATTATTTTATGCTGATAACATTTTGTAGAACATAGAATGGTGATGTTTAACATATAGCATCTAGCTGTCACTTTAATACGTTTTTCATAGTATATTGCGACAAACAAAATCTAAGACTTGATGACTACAGAATCCCACAGTCATCGACATTATTGTTTTCATGCAGATGCACTCACAAAATACAGCAGCACCAATGAAACCTCCCTGGTTGTGCTGGCCCATTCACACATAGGTACCATATTGCAATGCAGCATGGCACCTCTTAACAGGAAGCTGTATCATGTGATGTTTTGTCGAGGCGATATAGCACTTTAGTGCCATATTCTAGATAGCTCCTTTACAGATAACCAAACTTTTAGAACAGAAGTTCTTCCATGTTGACCTAAACATTCTGACTCATAATTTCGTTTTAATAAATAAGTTTAAATTCTTTTTCCACAAATAATTTATTATTCACTTAACGTTTACTATCGATTTCGACTTACCCAATATACGAATACAAAATACGATAAGTCGAAATCATTAGTAAACGTAAAGAGAAAAATAAATTGTTTGTGGAAAGGTATATAAAGTTATTTATTTATTCAAGTGTTAACATGAATTTCCATCAAGACGTGACTACATTTAGTCAACTATATCATAATATATATAATTGTGCAATGATTAATGATGTCTCCTTCGCCTAATACCGCTCCTTTAGTAAACTAAGCCTAAAAAGTTATCTAAGTGTCACTATTTAAATTTTAAAAAAATATGTAATTCCTACATTTATATACAAAAATAGAATTCCTATCCTCGAATCACTTGAATAAAAATAATTTTAAACAGTCGTGGAGACTAGACATCAGAAGCATCAATTTTTACACTCATAAAATTTTGATTGGCTAAAGACCCGTACAGGCGGGCAAAATTTATTTGACGTTTCCTGCTCATCTAGTGCCTCTCTTAACAAGGTTAGGTACTAATTTACTGCTCACAGCAGGACACTTGCAACTATTTTCTCTTGGATGGAGTGGAGTCACCATGCCTCTATGATCTATATAGTACTGGACTGCCTTTCATTTATAGCAGAGAAGGTAAACCAAATATCATGCTATTTATGTACCGTATACATTGATTTACAAGTAATCCTTTTAAATCAATGGCCGTATAGTAAGATACTACCGACGCACATACAGCCATAGCAATATCTATCTATCAGGACTACACGCCTGTGTTAGAATAAACCTGTTCAATAAAACAACCAATGGGTTGTTACGCCATTTTAAGGGTAAAGTTTTTACAGTGAAAGTTAAAAAGCCGATCTCCATAGACACCCTATCGAGATATGCAGAAATATTGCCTACCTTTAGTTATTCTGTACTACTATAAATGGCATATATTTAGAGCATAAGCTATGGCCATAAATTACAGCGATTTATTATTATATCTATGGAACTACTACTAACTACACCATATTCGATACAGATAACACTATAAATGATCACAAAATTAAAACCTGAGATCTCAAGTCTCAACCTAGCCTCCATGGGTCACATAATTAAATTTTAACGTAAGGTTTATGAATAACTTAATATTCAATTTGTTTAAGCTTGAATGTTCAAATTTATAACCGTAGTAAATTTTTTTACAGCAAACACGGCACAGTACGCACACTACGTTTTCAACACCTTAGATCAAGATAGAAGTGGACTTTTAAGTTTTGAAGTGAGTATTATTGATAAAAGTTTGGTACTATAAGTAAGAGCTTGGCTAAACAAAGATAGAATTAGTTTACTTGATTATGTTATAATATTTCAATTGAAGCACATAAGTGAATTGTGCATCATAAATCTGAAATAAAATAAATATTCTGAATAACGCATTATTCGCAAATGCGATCCGAGATAATATTAATGATGGCTCTATGTCCGCCTCCTCGCTTCCCCCTTCGCGTTCGCGGAACGATCTGTGGTTGATACATTTTGACGTCAGCGAAGCCAGGTAGCTAGTGATGTGTCAATTCGATTATTACTATAAAAACAGCAAACGATAGAAATCACTGATATTAGCTTGTAGTAACGAGGTTTCTAACAAACTATCAACTCCAAAAACACCTTTAGGGGTCGTATTTCACATAATACCGTCATAATGAAGACTTACGTCCTACAAAGGAACATCATACACAATTTTAAACTCCTAGTACTTGTAGTTTCTGAGATTTCGTGTTGAGTGTGTAAGTGGTGGTATCTTTCACTTTTATTTATAATTAAAGCAGATCATCATCGGACTTCATTGGTCCAATCATGGATAGACATGCATCCTAGACCGACTACGGAAATCGTCCGCCCATCTGGACGACTGTCGAGGAAGCCTTTATTATTTCAAAAGTGGTCTCCGCTTAACTATCTCACTGGATACAAAATTGAAAGGATCTTAATAGATAATAAACTGTTGAGGTAAAAAAAATTCTTTAGCGCCTTACGCCGCTTGGCAAACATAAGAGAATACAACTCGTTACAGCTACGCGGCATTACAAATCTGTGCTACTAAATACAGGTAATTCTTACTTGAGAGTTTTAAGTTTTTACATCTATCGGCAATCTTTAAACATAAGTAATAAGTAATTTTATTTGTCAGAAATGTGAGTACAGAGGTTGATCGATTTTTATACAATATCGTCACAGTTCGCTAGTATAATCATTAGCCTGCAAATAGTTATTATAAAATCTTACTATTTATGTCAGTTTTAAAATTCTTGTCAACCATAGAAGTATTAAAATTATTTAGTTAATTCGAATTAAAAATACGATTATATATACGATACGAATTAAGAAAAGAGATAGATTAATGTACTTAACATTGTCAAACAATATAAAAATAATGAACGAAGCAACAGTAGTGAGATTCTAAAGGAAGAAGGCATTAAAAAATCAGAAATATTTTGTATCAATAAGGACTTATAACTGCTTTTAAATGCATTACTAGATTGCCTTATACTGACAAGAAGTCTCTTTATTTTGGTGCCATAATTCCAAAGTTGGAAAGCAGAGTAGTTTTAAAATCTAGTGTCATCTCGTCGCTTACGTGCTACTATTTCTGCTTTCGTAGGAAGTAAGTTCGGACTAGCACGTACAGACAAGGAACATTCACATATTTGTAGAGACGAAAGTGATAGAATTTTGTACTCAATGAATATTTGTTTGCAACTTTCAATAGTTCGTAACTTGAACATTGACCATATACAACGTTTTTGCACTTTGAAAACGACTCCATTGTACGTCGAGTTTCCCAAAAATATGATTGTGGTAAGCCATAATTATACCATCGATATTCAAGATCGGTACAAGCCTCGAGAGAGCAAACGTCTATTTACTTATTTTTTTACACAAATCATTAACATGCTGTTTCCATTTTAGTTTACAATGAACCAAAAAAATGTAGTTGCCCCTACATTTTCTAGATAGATATCATCATATTTTATTTGTCTACGCAGCTAGGGAGATCGTATATATACTACTCAAAACAAAATAAGGGCACTAGTTTATTTACATTTAAGTCCAATTTAGTAAACTGAAAGTAGTTGATAAGTAGCATTATATTCATATTACGAACTCTTTGGTGTTTGATCTCTTTTATGCCTTTTTTATTTTATGTGTTCGTGTTCCTAATTTGAAAATATTGACCATCATTTTAAGAAAAGAATAATTGGATGTAATTTGTTTCGGTTGTTTTAGAAAAAAAAGTATTACTTATTCAATTTTAATTGATTCATTGATCATCTCGCGTTAATCATATCATCAGTACGAAAGCACACGGATACAATTCTCCGTCATAATATATTCTCCCGTCAGTATTTGAACTGGTGGATTATTAAGTCGGGCAAGGTGCTTTTTGCAGACGAGTGCAAAGTAAAATTTATTAGTGATGATCGGCGTGTTAGAGCGTGGAGATGACGCGGCGAGCGGTTTTCGGAGTCCTGCATTCACGAAGTTGCCCATTTCGGTGGTCCCAACGTAATTATATGAGGTGGGACTAGTTTACACAATAAAACCGAGCTCACTATTTTAAATTCGGGTACCGTAACTGCAGAACGTTACATCGAGGACGTCATCAGGCCTCAAGTGATACCATTTGCACAGCGAGTGGGGCCTGGATTCATCCTGATGCAAGATAATGCCCGTGCACACACAGCTCGATCAATCGAAACTGTCCTAGAAGGGTCTCATATAGAGGTATTACCATGGCCAGCTAACAGTCCGGATTTAAATCCGATCGAGCAATTGTGAGACCAATTGAAACGAAGAGTTAGATTCAATGAGCAAGGGGTCTACAACAAACAGCAGCTAATTGACGCTTTAAAAGATGCTTGGGAGGAGATTCCAGATGAAAGCGTGAGGAATTTAATCAAGAGTATGCATACGAGGCTTCTGGATTGTATTGCTAAGAGAGGAGGACATACTCGTTATCAAAAAGCAGAAATAAAATTGTCAAGACCAGTAGTTTGTATTTTTCCGGCGATTTCTTTTGTTCATGTTTTTCATTGAAAATGGCCAATTTTATTTTATTATGAACATAAAAAAACAATTCATGACCATTATTTTAAGTAATTGTTAGCCTATGTTATAATCAATAACATTAGTTTGTAGTTACATAAGTTAAACAAGTTAATGTCTTTATTATTTTCATGATACATCAAAAAATCTTAGCGGCCCTTATTTTGTTTTGATTAGTATATATACCTAATACACTACCCTGTGGAACACCATACACTAAAGATCGCCCTTCAGACAAAAAGGGTTCTTCTCTAAGCGTCATATTATTTAAATTAATTACGACAGTATATTGTAATCTATCAGATAAATGTGATTCTATCAATTGAGGGAGATTTTCTCTAATCCCATAAGCATCAAGCTTTTCCATTAATATTTTATTATCTACGTAGTCAAACGCTTGAGTCAAAGAAGGACCAAACTGAATTTCTTTTGTCACCATTTAAGATTACTGTTTTGAGAAAGCCATACACAGCCATGTCTATAGTTTTATTTTGTCTGAAGCCTTTTTGTTCCATACATAAAATATTTTTGCTTTCCACATTATAGATATATTTTTCAAATATTTTCGAAATAATAGGGCTTACGTTTATGGGTCTATAATTATTGATTGGTGCCACCCTTCGTATGTAGTGGCTTAACAATGGATATTTTGAATCTATCTGGTAAAATGCCAGTTTCAATACATGAATTTAATATGTAGTTTTAATGTGCACTAACAGCTTTTATTATCTTGGTATATATTGCAACAATGCCTATGTTATTGGAATTATTAAGAGTTTTTATTATTGTATAAATATCAATAGGCCACGCTTAAGAAAACGAAGTGTAGGTCGACCGTTCACCAGGTGGGAAGATGATCTCCGTCCATTAGGCGGTCCGGGATGGATGCGAGTAGCAGAAGATCGGTCGTCTGTGCATTCATTGACAGAGACCTATGTCCAGCAGTGGACCAATAAGGGCTGATAGTGATGATGATGAATGATGCTGAGGGCCATAAACATAGTCTTTCTTGAAAGTTATGTTCGACGTTACATCTTTACCGTAACCTACTATCCTATAGTACAAAAAAATAGTATTTTATCAATAAAGAAATTATTGAAGCAACCGGCAATTATCTGTGGATCGTTTATTATTCGGTCATTGACTACGATTTAAGGAATACTTTATTTGGGGAAATTGAATTTAGTTTCACTAATAATATTCCAGGTTGATTTAGATTTTTTTAAAGATATTTTAATATGATAACTACTTTGAGCACGTTGGGTTTGTTTTACGACTCTTCAAGGTTTTGGAGTATGTAACAAATTTGTTTTTATTATATAAATTTAATGACCATGTTCTGTATGTAAACAAAAGCTGTCCTTTTTTCCTGCAACACATTTTTATTCCTGCAAAGTCTGCAAAACAATTGAAAAGTATCTGTAAAATTGTTATAGCCGCTATTACAGTCAATTGTGGTTTGTGGTGTAAGCCTCGAAATATTTTCTGAGCTAAAGTAGTGTATTGTTTTACGCCAGAACTTCGCTACCGGTACATCTCAATTGAACAGTGTAATATTTGCGCTGTGTAATAGGATAAAGCTAATTCTATCACTTCAGCCTACAGTATTTCTCAAAATTATGATCAAAGTTATCAATACATGTTTTGCTTTTATTAAGGGCTAATTTTGAGTTTAAATTTAACAAAACACATTCTAGAAGTGTCACTTCTTCAGTGACACATTTTTTTTTTCAAAATATCAATATTAAAGTCTCTACGCAACAACTTTTACATTATCATACTTTTCATTAAATATGTGTTGTAGGATTTGTTCCAATTTATGAAAAAAAAAACAATTAAGTTGTTTATTTTCGGTGCCCTGTATATACATAAAATCACAATTCTATAGTCAGTAAGCTCAACTACACAGCTTTCAATTATACCTATTATTGATAATCTAGCTATCTCATGGAGCTCTCTCCACTTGTGACCCTTTTTAAGTAGAATACAGGATCCCGCTCTTTTTATGCCTTATCTGCGAAAGTAGCAGCTAGATTATAATTGGGAATATTGTTGAAACACAGCTGCACATCCTGCCTTCATAAAATGTTTTCGGATTCTGCCAAGCCATCTAAAGAGATTGATAAATATTCAGACTTATTTAGGTTACACAGATATAGATGAAAACCTAATCTTTTAAACTTTGAATGAAAAAAGTATTAAATACATTTCCATTATTTATAATTGCAAGTGGGTCGTAAGCATGACCTGAGGCGCTCTATGGGGGAGGCCTATGTCCAGCAGTGGACGTCGTCCGGCTGATGATGATGATATCTAGTAGGTACAACCTATAACACAAGTGCTTACGGTACTTAGCACAGGACAAGGCTAACGCAGTGTGATCCACAGATATTATTATTCTATTATATTTTACAGGAATTCGTAACCGGTCTATCTGTACTATCAAGAGGAACTTTGGAGGAGAAGCTGCGATGGACGTTTTCGTTATACGATATAAATGGAGATGGATATATTACAAAAGAAGAAATGACTGAAATAGTGACTTCAATCTACGACCTCATGGGTAAAATTGTTGAACCGATGGTTGACGACGATGTTGTGCGGGAAAAAGTAGAAAGATTGTTTCAGGTAAGCTTAACATGTACGCTGTCTTGTGACTGTTGAAACTTTGCATGACAGGTCATTTGAGAAGTGTTGTTTATTTGAAAATTGCAATACTATGTCTGGAAAACATACTTGCAGTTTAGAAAAAGTTCGCCATAATATGCCTTCAACACGTACCTACCCAAGGAAAATTTGTCCGAAAGTCGATGATCACCCGAAATAAAGCGCGTAGTTTTGAAAATTTGCACAGGTCACACATTCCAAATGATGTTCTGATAAACATATCAAGTGTATTACGTACTCCGGGTGTAAAAGGAGAACTGTCTGCGGGCAAGAGTTGCAAGGTCCGATTTCTATGTATTTACGTGATAACGTCTCGTAACGCCTGTGTGGTGTAAGGGTGCGAGTGTCGCCTGTGAAAAACCGTTAGCCGCGTGGTGCTCTGGGTGTGATCCCCAGGTTATTGGAGGCAACGTTATTAGATGTTTCTCAGATTATTGTGACAACGCATTACATTGACAGGGATTGCAATGTGCCCGAAGTGGCCACAGGCTTACCACCTATGACATCATGGGCCTTAGTACCTTTTCTTTTTTGTTGATGCGGGGAAACGCATTTAAGCGCCTTCACCGGCTCTGGGTGGGGTCCAGTGGTGCGTGGGACTCGCGACACATGATAGTGCCGAATACCCACAAAAACCACCGCGAGTGTCATCATCGCCAACATACAGAAATGTACATTTCTTCCATTCACATTCGCCCACAAGTCGATATGGTGCAGTAGATTTGTGCGGCTTCTTGCCGCCTTTGGTGAGGTGCCCCGGACCAACAATCATCAGGGCACCTCTACGGCTAGTCAGCCCCCTATGGGACCAACTCCACCTCCACAGATGGGGTTGTCCAGCACTACAGGACAGCCCCACCGACTTTGGGATATTGCAATGGGGTGAAGTTCCCATCCTCGCCCTTTGCCTCGTGGCAAAAGCGCCACCTCCTGTTACTCTTAGGGGGACTTTTCTTGAGGGGACCTCTTCTTATAAGAGGCGTACCGAGAGCGATTCCTCCCCCTGACCTTTAAGCCCCCTCTTCTTATAAGAGGGGTGCAAAGAAAAAAGTTTCAATGGGGTACACCCCAGGCTAGTAAACCCCACCGCCACGACACGGCTTGAACCAAGGTGCCCATCCCCACCCTTGGCCAATCATGGATGTTCTAGTACTTACGAGTTGTGGATGTACTAGCACACCTCCGCCTACCACTTCGGGGATAACAGGCGTGAAGGTACTTTTTGTTTTGTAAATCGACAACGGTAATTACATGCTCTAAAAAGTATGATTCAGCTGCCATACAGCAGTAGCGCTACTGCTTACAGTATGCAGAATGTATTACGTTTGTCATTTTCAGAAAATGGACCTCAATCGAGATGGCGTATTGACCCTAGAAGAATTCCTGGACTGTTGTCTACGTGATGAAGAAATCATTCGATCCATGGGTGTGTTTGATAGCAACTTCTGACAGCCTGCTGCAAGGCGCGCCATACGTCGCGCTTTATACAAAAACAAGTCTAACCTTTCCAGTTAAACATTATATATTAGCTTCCTATGTGTTTTACTAAACCAAATATTAGTTTCCAGTAGATAGACTCTTCGAATCTGTACAAAACGTTCCATTGTTCTGAGAAGTGGTTCTTAATTTATTCCGTAAATATTTTGAATAACGATTTCACATTTTATATGTTGTTTATTTTTATTAAAAATAGTAATAGCTATAAAATGATATAATTATTATTGTAAATATAGATTAGTACATAAATGTGTTGGATGTCGTCAGTAATGTGATTTATAGTTTTATCTCCAAAATTGTCAATAACAAAATGGAGAATTGTGTCTTATGCGAATGTGTACTGACTTTTTGGGGCAAATCACAAAAAGTACCTTCTCTTCGCAAAATGTCTGTATATCAGAAATTAACTTTTCTAAAATTAATATTCGTATTCAATTTCATAGAAGTCTTCGTGTGAGTGAACCTAAACTTAGCCTTTCCTCTAAATGCTTTTTTGATGTCTAGTCAATAGTCTAGTCTATCATTTAATGATTCTTAGTGTACGTAAATTAACATATAATTTGTATAAAAAGCTGTGCAAACGACCTACTATAGATGTATATAATATAAACTAATAGATAAGAAAATAAA
>JAFELO010002480.1:58938-70740 GCA_017140195.1 Eumaeus atala
CATATCTATGTCAGCGCCAATACAATATGTAACAAAAACCCTGTTATTCCTGCTAAGGGCATGACAATTGTAACAATTCATCTCATTTAGTACTACTATCTAATTTAATAAATTAAAAAATATATTAAGTGACTGCAATATTATAAATAATAAAAGGTGTTTTATCCATGTTATTCCGCGCGGTGTTATTTGGGTTGGGGTGTAGCAATAGGGGGCAACATGGGACGGGGACTACCAGTATGTAAGTATTATCTATGAATCGGGCTTAGAATTTTTTTGCATAAAATTTAATGTCATAACAGACCCCATTTTTTTTTGCTCATCGTACACACGATATACATCAGAATATTATTTACAAATGATTTTAGGGGATACAGCTACGAAGATATCGAGCTCTAAAATTCTTCATAAAGAATATTTTTTTCTTTTATTAACACCCTATTTTTATGTACTAGTAAATAAAGAACAAAGTTAGTCATGTGAGGTTTTGTCGTGCGTGCTGCCGTTGCAGAGTAAGACAAGCCAGAAGTTCCAAAACGCAGTTTTTTTTTCAGACTTTACAAACGCGCGCATGCTGACGGCAGGTCCACTCATGAAGTGCAGTTCAGTTAATTGTATGTTAGGTGAACCGCTAAAAAAATATTGGTTGCATGAAATTTTTCACTTTTCTACAAATTTAGGTAATCGTAACATCTACTTTTGCAAGAATACTGTTCTATATTCTCTCTCTCTCTCTCCCTAATTCTGCGCACACACACACGCGATCTAGCACTGGTTTTTGTAGCAAGGGCGTTGACAGCCGACTGTATTGTGTTCATTGTGAACATTGAGAACACCCGTTCTCACTCAAAGAGCACTTCTGTGAACAGTACGCGGCTTAGGAAGTCTTTACGAAGATAACGTTGGAATGATATCATCGTCGGCAACGCCACGTTCTTTTTAAGACCATGCAGGTCTTCGTAAATCCTGCGCGATTCTGCATTCTTATAGTCGGATCTTCTGAAACACACCAACATATTAAAATATTCCGGATTGAAATACGACATCAACAACACAGGTCACTCGCGAATACGACGGAAAAAAAATCAAACAGAACGGATGTCCTTGCAGTAGGAAACCACACGTGGAACTAATTCAAACTTGAAAGCATAAAAATGCATCGCGCCCGAGGCCTATGCTGTAAAGGTGCACGCTAACGGGTTCGCTGCAGCGATTGATCACCTCATTTCATGAATCTAATCGGTATAGTAAATGCGACGCGGCAATTACAATTAGTATCCCAACTTTATGTACCACAGGGATGATAGAAAATTATTCAGTACAATGCAGTTGTGGTTAGTGTGGTTTATTTAAGAGTCGCGTTCCATCGCGTCACATCGCTGCAATCTGCCAGTTCACCCGTGCTATAACACACAATACTTTTCCAACGTACACCGCGTCGCCTATTTCTTGGAAAACCAGATGTACGTGCAATAAACTACGCGAAGATATTATTATTTTGTTTATTCTATTTAAATCATCGTTTGATTTTAACTGATAACTTGCCAATACTTGATTTTATCGAACCTTGACTTTCAGTTATGGTATACATATAAATATATGTATACATGCCCCTAAAAGGAACAGCAGGGTTTTAGTTACATATTGTATATATTGCTTGCATATATAACATTTCTACCCTATTTTACTTGACAAAGTGGATAAAGAGATTACTTGCACATTGGGAAATTGAAAAACGTCACCACAATAAGAGAATATTTATTTAAATAAAACTTTCATTCAATAAAATTACAGATCATTGTAATACATTTATCAGTGCTTACTTTTGCATTATTATACAAAGTTACTAATTTATATGGCATAAAAATATGCACCTATAACAAAATAAATCTCGTACACTAAACATTCAACATTCTCCTATTCTACAGAAACTGCACAATACCTAAGTTATGTTGATAATTAGATGCATAAGTAGATCATTGCAAGTTTTTCATTAAAAATATTTTGAACATTCAAATCAAAAGTCGGGTAAAACATGTCTCTATGTTTTTATGGTAAGCCTGGTTTTTTTCAGTAGTACTGCACACATACTTCAAGTGTTAAGCCAACTTAACACCTTTATTTACTTCAAGTACACTAGTACTAATATATACTAATGTATTTGGCGAAATGATGATGAAAAATGTACTAAGTATACTTTTATATATTGGGTACATTCAATAATTGAGCAATATTTTGTTAAAAAAATCTATATGGAAACACATTAGACCGAAAGATAATAGAAGCGTCAGTGCAATCTTTAACCTACCTAAAAGCTTTAAAAGCTTTTTCCATTAATATGTATGTAGGCACAATTATTGTTGGCACCACAAATCATTTTAGTATTTAATGCCATCCATCTTGCTTAATTTAATGTCATTATAACTAATAATATTATTATCTATCACCACATTCTTTTTACAAGATAATTCCTCTAAGATCATACCGATAAAAAAACATGCAGACGCATTTGAGAAAAAAATCGCTTAAATCTAAGGAGTATAATGAAAATATTTATAATAGAAATATTTATAGACACTATTTAATATTTGATTAAGACGGTGGTATAATTATGGCAAGAACCTAGAACCCTAGTTACAATTAAAACATTATAAACCCATTTTCTTCAATAATCCAAATATACCACATAGTGGACAATCTGAAGTTAGCTGCATGTGCTCATAAATTTTCAACAACTTTGTTGTGAATGCCAACTTCAGACGTTCGTACATTAGCTATGTACATGGAGAAATCAATTTAGTATATAAAATATTGTTTTTAATAAAGTAAGAATAAAAATTTCGTTAAGATGATAAATTTTAATCATATTATTGTCAATTTTTTTTTTCATCATGTCCATTTCATGACATTAGAAAAATATCGCCAATTTATTTTTTCTAAACAATTTACTACACCATACATAAAGCAATGTTATTGATTGCAATTGTTCCAATGATTATGTATATACCCTGTGTAGTTTATAAGTATACATTGTGTCCGTGATGTAGTTGTATATATACTCACCTTGTGTTTAGTTAATTACATGTAAATTATGTATAGTAGATTACATAAAAAACTGCTTTTGTGGCAGGACAGATTATGCAAAATGTCATTGTATAGTAGTCAAATTATAAATATATGATCTATTTGCTTTGTTTTGAGAGAACTATCTGGTTAAAGATTCTTAACGGATAGCAGCACACTGTACTATAATCTCTGAAGAGTTATTCCTTATATCGGAGCTCTATATTTAACACACAAATTCTCAAACTATTAAAATATACAATAGATTTTATTTATAATAATACAGAATCAAAGACGGCCATGAACTACTGCTTTTACTTCTGTAAAACCAAAATTAGTTCCTTATCTGAGGCCAAAATGAAGGATCTTTTTTCCAAGCGGATTGCAAAATAAGTCACTGTTTCCCAAAGCAATAATGTGAAGTTATCTACTGTTATATCATTTCTGAAATCACACATACTAGAAGAATTTAATAACACATGAAAATGGAAAATGTGATACATTTTGATCCATTAAAATCTCTTTCAAAGCATGTATCATGCAGTCATTCCATAGCAAAAACTACTAAATAAATGTATAAAAGTGCAAGGGTAGGCCTGTTTCCAGTGTGGTGTAAAAACTGTAGTGATCAGACGTTTAAAATATTTTTGGTATGACAATAGATGGTACCCGTTTGCAATATCGTTGCCATGCAGCCCCATAACGCCGCTTACATCTGCCATGGTCCCGCCACGATCGATGAATGAGCATAATTATGGTGAGCAGAGCGGGGGCCGCAGCAATAGCTTGTTGTGTGTAAATCGCAGGAATCGCCAAGGCTATGTGTATTAAAATGTCCCCAGCATAGTTCGGATGACGCAAAACTCCCCAAAGATTCGATACAAGCAATTTTTTCCCGTGGAACGTTGGCATGGAGTCCAAGTCTGAAAAAAAACAATTGCAGTTTAGATATACTGTTCTATGAGATGCTGATGTTCGTGGACCCCTCCTAAAACGGCAATCTATTTGAATCAGTAGAGATTTCATATCTAGATTCTACTATTGGATTGGCGAAGTAACTGACTGATGATACCACAGCCTTTCCACCAGGTTAATTTTTGGGCTCCAATGGGCCACCAGAAACTCACAAGCTGTGCTAAGCGCAACATCTAGCTTTCACTGTGGTGCGAGCTAGAATCGTCACGATAGAATTTGGCTGGCAGCTCTGTGTATGTCATGCTGTATTTCAGCCAAATTCTACTCAAAAGACTGTTGTACAATAAGTTATAAATTTCATACCCATCCATAATGGCTACACTTGTGTCACAACAAACGTGAAGATGGAATAAGAACATAGGTACCTAGACATAGCTATGAAGTATCACATTATAAGGAGATCAGTTTAGTGTCTTTGGTCTACCTGTTACTTTACTCTAGAAAATATGTAAGGAACACAAACATGTTGCATTACCTTCCTCTTTCCAGCCAAAGTGGCCTAACATGACCTAAGAGGAACCTCTCACCCACATAAAACTATCACAAAATGTTAGCAACACTTTGTTCTGTGTGGTTCTGTGGCATTTGTGAATTTCTAACAGCCCATGAAAAAAAACTATAATGCAAATGCATTGTGATGGTAAATAATGTCCATCACAGACCATATAGCCATTGAAAGGCTCCCGGCTGCTTAATTGCCACTTAATATGAAATAAAAATGTTCATGATCATATAATCAGTCTTTCAGAGTACATAATTTAACATAATGACATGTTTCCATAGCATCCAGACACCTGATACTGGCACCGAAATTCTTAAATCCAACAGCAGTTTTTAAGGCAAAAGGTGAAAATAAAAAACTAAATAAATAATTTTTGCAAGCAAAATCTACTACTGACTGTAATTTCAGGTATTCTTAGCCTGGTTAAAGGAAACATTTAGGCATTATATTATTTTTATAAAGTTTACTACATATTTACTAAAAAGAGTGTGTACTATAATAAAATTAATGAATTAAGATTGTATAGTTTATAGGATATTCAACAATAAGGAAAAACAACTTACGTGTTAAACTAGGATGCAGTGGATTTTTCCTGAACTCATATTTTATGTTGTTACTGATAAGCATTATGAGAAAACCCAGCACATACAATGTAGAAGCAGCAATCAACATGTTAATTGGCAGCGATATTCCTGTATTTGCAACATATTTGGACATTGATGTAAAATAGAATGGATATAGAGCACTAGAAACTACTTGCAAATAACCCATGCCTTCTGACTGCCAGTAAAATGTTGATACTATCTTATATTCTTTCATCAAAAAGTTGAGAGAATATATTATTTGCATCATTGAAAATATCAATATGGTAGGTTTCAAAATAACTTGTTGTGGAAGTTTATAAAATTCTTCCAGGGATGTAATTCCTATGTTTTCTTTAAAATGGATCCCTCTTTTAAACATCCCTATAGCTAAAACAAGCTGAAAAAATAAAAATCTTATTAGCAAAGCAGTTAATATATGTAGGCAATGACAATGAAAGGGAAAATTCCAGATTGCAATAAGTGCCACATGGCAGGATGATTGAAATATTGCAGATTCAGATTAAGTGTGACCCATAGATTGAGTGTATCACTGAAAATTAAATGTTTTGGGCATACCAAATATTAAATTAACCCATTCCCTGTTCAGATAGAAGTTTTGTCCTGAAGACACATTAATTAAACAGTCTAATGTTCATATACAATGTATGGGGCAAGGAAAGACAGTGCTAGTCTGATTTGCCTATGTAGGGTCTCCACACCAGTAAACAAAAAACCCCACATCTCTTGGACTACCAGTTCGATTTTATTCAAACCAATTTTCATTTGAATTGTCTTTGAATTCCATAATACCAAATTTATTAATTAGTTATTCATTTTATTTTTGAAAATCATTCTACGTCACTTTGTAGTGGTTCATAAAGTACACTGACCTTCCAAATTGTAAACATCATGTACCCATAGTCAAAGTTAAATGAGTGTGGCATAAGGACGTACAGACGGACAGGTCAAATTTACGAGGGCTCCGTTTTTGCCATTTGGCCATGGAACCCTAAAAATAAAAGTCTTAATTTGATATTAAAACGATTAGGAAGCAAACTAAAAAGCATATGAAATAAATATACAAATGTTGTTATTGTGCCTAGAAGCTTACTTGACTAGAAACTGCAACTCTAAATTGTTTACAAATATACTTACTGCAGTGATGTTAGCAACTCTAGAGACCCAAAGTTTTATGTTAATATTCATTAGATTTGGCTGTATTTCTCGACCCATAAAGAAATTGTATAGAGCATACTGCGGATGTCCATAAGGATTAATGTTCTCTTCGCACTTTATCTGTTTCATGTACAATATTAGTGATATTAAAATTGCAACAGTGTAAGAGACAAATGCCATCTGCAATGTTTTATCAATAAGAGAATCTGAATTCACTAGTTTATGATAATCCAGTAATCCTATTATACTCAAAGTGCAGAAAGTACCGAAGAATCCATTGAAGCAAAGCCTTTGACCTCTATCAACACGTTTAGCACCAAATACAGGAAGTATCACTAAGATTGCTTGTAGTATATACTGAGTGAGTACCATAAAAGCAGAAGTGTTATCTAGCCATGTTGATGTTGATTGGTAAGATGATGGAATCGTCAAAACTTTATGTGAACAGGCACTGTTACATGCCAATAAAATAGAGAATACTGCTAAGGGTATTAAAAACATAAGCAGTGTTGTTCCAATTCTCCCTCCAAATTCCAATTTATTATTGAACTGTGATAGACCAATACTTGGAAGCGGCGTCGACAGTTTTCTGGTGATCAAGTCTGTTTTTCTCTCTAATGTTTCATCTGAGTTTTCTTCGTCCGAATATGTAGGAACAGTACTTATAGATTTACTTATGGATTTACTCAATGATTTTGTGAAACTCCTCCTGACATCTGATGGAACATAATCTCTCAAGTTGCTAGAGTCTCTGGGCGGAATACTTTCTAAAGTTTTTCTTTTCCTCAAGTTATAAAGCTCTGGTACAGTATCGGTACTTTGAAATCCATTTAATTTGTCATCAAGCACTGAAGAAACCTTGGATAAAGATTCGGGCACATCCTTAACAGTATATTCTAAACGTCGAGAGCGCGTAGTACGATAAATTTCTTGTTTTGTTGATATATCATATAGTTTAATTTCGGCCTCCTTCTTGATTCCGGGGCGTTTTGCTGGAGACTTCGGCGCATTTTCCCTTTCTTTCTCAACTTTATTTTCTTTAACTGCCCGGGAAGGTGATTTTCGAGCTGGATAATTTGATGTACTCTTTCTACTAGGAGATCTACGGGCAGGCGACCTCCCGGAAGGCGAGCGAGTAATGGAATTTTTTTGTGTTCTGGCGGGAGAAAGCGATGGTGATACTCCCTTTCGATTGCGAGATGGACTTGTATCGATAACACTTTGTCGACTTCTGGTGCTTCTGGTAGACATAATTAGAAAGTATTTAAAATATTTAGGACACTATAAATGTCTTCTAAAGCTATCGCAAACCACACGCGACGCGGCTAATTTTAGTTCTGAAAATAATGTCTTTCAAATGTACATAACATTGACAGCATCGTGGTCCATCGAATTATTTAAATAATATAAATGTGTCGAACGCACGGAGATAATTCACATATAGATAAAAATCGCAAAACAAAAATTAAAATATCAACATTGAACGCATAGCTAGGCAACGGCAACGCCAAGCGTCAAAACGCTCGAAGAGATTTGAAAACTTAAAATGTGCTCTATGATTGGCTACAAAAAGTTGGCGCTGTTTATAACGGACACGGAAACATGTTGGTTCTGTCCTGTTCTATTCATATAAACGAAAAAGAAATATACATTATAATTATGTCATAGACTATAGCTTGGCCCTCTTAATTAAGAACGTAATTCTTTCAATATTTATCGAGCGTTCTACAATATCTGAATACCTAAATTGATAATATGTTGCTCTTCATATAATGATAATCATAAGAATTGAATTAGATGAACAAATCGAAAAAAATGCGCAGGTATGGTTGTCTTCTTCTGAGTATGAGAAAATTAGGTCTGATTAAATTCTGATGTAAAGGAGACGGTACAAAAGTATATGGAATACAAGACTCGTCTTGTATCAGTCACGAAATAAAGAAAATAAGTTATATAGTACACTTATGATCGTTAAATCTCCGAATTCATATTAATTTCAGCGCAGGATTTGTTTAACATTTCCAGTATAAGCAACACTGGCACTACTAATGGCGCAACTTCAAATATTTTGACATTCATGACATTTATGAAAGGGCGCCGTCCTGATGTAGGATTGTCAACTTAAAGTGCAACTTGTAATCACAAACTATGTAGCAATACTACGTGTTTGTAATCGTCTTTTATTTCGTGCACTTATTTTAATTAGTTAAACTACGTTATTATTTTTTTATTGAAAACTCTGTATTCTTCTCTACTAATAGTATAATATTATAAATACACACCTCAATTTGAGTCATTTAATGACTGATGGTATAGTGATATTTTCATAAAAGGCAGTAGGGGTATCTTCGACTGTCAGGTGTAATAGGTAATATGGCTTCAAAAAAATTCGCGCCTGTGTAAAAATGATATGTCTAGCAGAGGACATCTTTCGACTGATGATGATGAAAGCTTGAGTATATCACTTAAAATCTGAACACCAATCAGATACTATTGTATTACGATCAAGTAAATCGATCGATAAACAAGCAGAGCCTTTTTAAGACTGCTGAGGCCCACTTAGGCTATTTCGGTAAAAATTTATTGTTTATGGATTAAGATGTTTATTGTAAATTTTATTATATAATTGTTTTTATTTTCATTGAGTTAAGTCATAATTGTTGACAGATCCGCTGAGTTTGTTTCGCCGGTTCTACCCAGTGTCTGTGACATGATCTGATGGTACTTAACAGATAGACATATCTGTCAACTACTGAATAGTAAAACTATTGTAGCTGTTTGGTAGACATGGCTGGCAAATAGATCTCTCTCAAATAATGGCTCTCTAATGGATTAAATAAAACACATTATCAACAGAAATTTGTTATTTATTTATGGTTTAACATTCAAATGCATATACCAGTGTACCTATTTATAAAACTTATACAACTACCTATCACCATTTACATAAGTGCATCAAAAACTAGATATGTACTTAGCGTCCTTCTATAGGAAAGCAAAATAGTGCAAATATTGATCCACATGTCCCATAAAGAAACTAAGATAAAACTAATATAAAAAAGGATATAATATGTGAACCATAGCCCATATCAGTAGCTATACACAAGGCAATATTATACTGGAAATAGTGGGAAAAACTTGTTTCTGTGGCAGTCCAATGATGTTCTCTAATAGTTGGTCAATAATCTACTATATTTAAAAATCTATAAATATTATTACAACAATGAACATAACATATTGGTTTGTTTTTACCAATACTTCTCAAGAGACTTCACAAGGTTCAACGGATCAGTATTTGGCCCGTGTCTTTCAACAGGAATTCCATCTTTATCAATGATAAATTTGGTGAAATTCCATTTGATGAAGCTGCCCAATGTGCCACCTTGCTTCTGCTGAAAAAAAAAATAGGCTGCAAATTAATAATTATAGAACACTACATATCCTCATCTCAAAATCAGCATTGATTCTATTGTGTTGTGGAGTGAAATGTAAAACGAGCCAAGAAGTATATCTAATTCCTGTTAATGTTATAAATGTGAAATTCTCTACTTATTACTCTTTCACACAGAAAGTTCCGAACAGATTTGGCACAGGTGTAGATTACAATTCGTAATAACTTAATATTACTTTTCCCAAAAAAAAGGAATACTTCCTAATAGGAAGTAGATGTATGCGGGTGAAAGGATTAAATTTTGATGAGGCAGCAGCGTGTAAGAGGAAAATGGATTTATTTATGACAGGGCAGTGGCAAGTGAGAGGAAATGGATTTATTTATGACAGGGCAGAGGCAAGTGAGAGGAAATGGATTTATTTATGACAGGGCAGCGGCAAGTGAGAGGAAATGGATTTATTTATGACAGGGCAGCGGCAAGTGACAGGAAATGAATTTATTTATGACAGGGCAGCGGCAAGTGAGAGAGAAAGTATTTAATTTCGATGTGGCAGCGGCAAGTGAGAGGAAATGGATTTATTTACGACAGGGCAGCGACAAGTGAGAGAGAAAGTATTTAACTTTGATGTGGCCGCGGCAAGTGAGAGGAAATGGATTAAATTTACATGTGAGTTCTTAACTTTATGACATATCTGATGGACTTGCATAAAATGGACGACTTAACAGACATACCGCAGTATAAAAATATAAGGTGTAAATAATTTAATCAGAACTTATCAACATTATAAGTTCCAAAGGTCGAAAAATATTATTTTGTCAGAGGATCTTATCAATTTTTAGTTTCAAGTTATGAACACTCATAACAATAATACTTGATTATCATCACACCTGTTGATTAACATTAGGTTAAAAAGATAAGAACTGATCTAACAATAGTCCAAATACTTTGACAACATTTCGTCAGATCAATATGTTGTACAACAAGGACACCTTTCGACCCTGTAAACATGATGTAATTAACTACTTTTTTACCTTCAGGAATTTCCACAATGGATGTGCTGAGTCACCATTAACATCAATTTTCTCGAACATATCAAACTTTACTTTCCTTTCGCTGGCAAAACAAACAATATCTTCAGATTTACCCGGCTCCTGTCCAGCAAATTGATTACAAGGGAATGCCAAAATACGTAAACCTAAAAATAAATGCGTCTTTTAGAAATAAATTAAAAGGATTCGTTTCAAATCCCTCAATATTTGATTTCATTAAGTACGTACCTTTACTCTCTGCATATTGATCGAATAGCTCATTGAGTTGTTTGTAATTGTTAGCCGTCAAGCCGCACTGAGATGCGACATTTACAATAATACAAACATGACCTTTATATACATCAAGTTTTACATCTTCGCCTTTAATATTCCTTACGGTGAATTCGTGAATACTTGTAGCATTCTTAGGATCAGGATTTTCTGCCATTTTCCTATAAAAATAAACAGGTAAATATAACTTGTATTAGATATTGTTTGTTGATACGCCGGCCTGAAATTTGAATCAAATATTGCATAACTAAAAACTCATTACTTTTTATTTATATGGTAATAGCAAATTCATCACAAGAAGATTAGTTAAACACACTCACAATGTAGCAAAATTTACACGAGCTAGACCAAATAAATTTCCAAAAGCTGGCACAACCAACTTAAAAGCCGTACGAATTCCGATTGTCATTACTTTATCGTTATCTGTTGAAACATGTAACTTGAGCAAAATGCAAGGGACGAAAGACTACAGAATAAACAAAGATATTTATAGACCTGATGCCAGAGATTTGTTATTGTTATGTAGGTAGTTCAACCAACGGTGAACATTAGTATTTTGTACACGAAGTTCAATTAAGCGTTGAAATATAAAAATCACTTTGACCTTATCTTGGCTAAAGTTAATTATTTAGTTTTTATTAAGATAAAGAATAGAGGTGGAAGGTTATAAATTTGAGACTTTTTATAATCAGTCCATTATTGTGCCCGCAATTGACACTTGGCGAAAGAAGCCGAGATTTTTAAAACATTTATATTAAAGAAAGCCTACGGTGGTACATAATGCAGAGGGG
>JAFELO010002480.1:70786-114139 GCA_017140195.1 Eumaeus atala
AGTACCCTTCTGCACTATAGACCAGAAAGGACACAAGTACATGACAAACACGCTTACATTATATATATCATTTTAGAAACAAATATAAAAAGTATTAACCAAATAATTATTTTATAAAATTGACAGTGCTAGTTAAGTTACGAGATTGTAGTTTACTCGAAAGGAATGAACATTCATTTCGTGAACAACATAAAACTGTACAACATACGTATCAGTCATAAATACAGTTCCTTCTCCTCTTTCTCTGTAGTTACAACCGAATAAAGTGTTTTGATTGTTACAAGTAAGTTTCCGTTATTGCTTGAGAACTACGCTACTTATAACGTACATGGGCAGTAATCCCGTCATCAGTAGGGCGCACTACCATATAATGTAGTCCTCGTCAATTATAATTATTTTTTACTCTTTACTTAGCCGTGTTTAAAACCGAGTCGATAATGATGCAATGCATAAGCCGAGTTCTCGAACTTTAAAGTAAAAAGGTACGCATGCATACGTATGTATCCAAGTTCGTGGTCGGTTCTAATTTCTAATGTACATAGACTTTGCTTGAAGATCTTTTGAAAATCTGAATAATTATTAGAAATTAAAAATAAACAAGTTAATTTAATTTTGAATAACGAAAACCTAATTATTCGGTCATTTTGTTTTTCTTACATTCTATTTCCATCATCAATTGTTGTGCAAACAAATTTGTATCAAGTATAGTAATTATCATAAAATATGTACTGATGAAGCGAAAAATAGAAATGGTACTGTCGTACCCCCGCAGTAGCCCCGCAAGGGGCCCGGGTAGGCTAGATCGATGCTTTGGCTCCCTTTCGAGAGCGGTTCATCCGCGTTCCCTAAAAACGGAACGGGCCTTGGGGTTGGCTATGCCAGTGATAGAACACACTACAGTTCGTTGGCACCGCCCGGCTGAGATCGAACCTGGGCGGTCTGCCCCTAACGGGTGAGATCACCGGGTGACCCGGTGAAGGCCTAGCATTGAGATCTGCGACCTACGTCGATATTTCCTCACGCAAGGTCAGGTGGCTTCATGGCAGAGTGTTTAGATAAGAGGAGTGACAGAGAAAGAAGATGTAGCTTTATATTGGGAGAGAGTAGGACAAGACGTGTTTGAAGGGTCAAACACGCCTGTCTGGGAGGCGGATGAACGGCGAGATCGCTGGTATTCACAAACACTATTATTCTTCGTATTGGCGCTAGTAGGGAGGTCATGTGGGTGCACCGAACAGGTGTGGAATCATTAGAACTTCCTGTATCAACAGGAAGACGCCGGCGAGAACCTGCGTCGAGACGGTGAGAAGTGGGCACCCGCTGTTAATTGCGGAGGGATACTCACCCGGTTGCCGAATATTGTGCGATACTCGTCGGCGTCGCGTGGTGTAAATCTTCACCTTTCTCCGCTGGGCGCGCGTTTCGTGCTCGGCCGAGGTGCTTGCGCAGCTCCGCGAAATATCACAGGCGGCGTCGGCCGCGGCAGTATCGGGCTCGGGTCCCCGCTACTCGGCATGGAGTCGCCGTGCATGGATGTAGGGGCTGTGCTGCCCGCGGAAAATAACAGGGGGATATCTCCCTGACGGATCATGTCCACGAAACCCCTGTAACTCTCGCGGGGAAGATTTATCTTCATCGTTTCGCCATTGGCGCGAAAGATCCTCACGTCCTGCAGGCGCGTGGCGTAATCTGCAGGCGACTCCGGACTTTCCGGAGGGCGCTGCTGGGCTGCATCCAGGTGGAGGGATCAGCTCCTTCCGCCCCGATGCTGGCAACGCACCTCGTGGGTCATGCTCGGCTCTGGGTTTCGGTAACTCTGGCTGGGCGGCGTTCCTCTAGATGGTGATGTCGACATCGCGCGCGCCGCCGGCTACACAGGTGCACTTGGTTTGCGTGCGCCATCCACGACGACACATGCGGGACTTTACAATTTTCACACAAAAATGGCAGT
This sequence comes from Eumaeus atala, assembly GCA_017140195.1. Taxonomy (NCBI): domain Eukaryota; kingdom Metazoa; phylum Arthropoda; class Insecta; order Lepidoptera; family Lycaenidae; genus Eumaeus; species Eumaeus atala. The sequence goes on from JAFELO010002480.1 coordinate 72,738, forward strand.
GGCTAGGCGTGGACAACCTCCGACCGCGCTGGCTTGCACGGCCGCCGGTAAGCTGTTCATGGTGCCTGCAACACCGGTACTTGGTGCTGCCCTTTTCGAGTACATTTATATATAGGAGGATATTTAAGTTACTCAATCAGAAAATTTGTATTATGAGTGCAGAACTAGACGCAATTAAAAATGATCCCTTATATGTAGAAACACTAGAATGTAATAAAGTTGTTATTTTTAGTGATTCAAAAAGTGTGGGCTACATTATATAGTCGCTGTGTTTCTGAATATAGAGTACCATTTGCACACGGGGCGGGGGGCGAGGATGGGAGCCTCACCCCATTGCACTGTCCCATAGTCGGTGGGGTTGTCCTGTAGTGCTGGGCAACCCCATCTGTGGAGGTGGAGTCGGTCCCATGGGGGGCCGACTAACCGCCGACGTGCCCTGATGATTGTTGTTCCGGGGCACCTCACCAAGGGCGGCACTGATGGCACTCGCGGTGGTTTTTGTGAGTATTGGGTATTATCATGTGCCGCGAGTCCCACACACCACTGGAGCCCACCCGGGGCCGGTGAGGGCGCGTAAATGTGTTTCCCCGCGCCAACAAAGAAAAGAAAGGAGTACTTTAGTGAAAGGTGTAAGAAAATAGGAATCTGGCACAAGATTGTACAAAGTCAACCTCATAACAAACCCTGGCTTATCGATATGGGCTTCAATAAATGAGACTTCGTTGCGATATTTAGGATACGAACGGGACCCGTTCCATTAAACAGTTTTTTATTTATTATGCGTAAGATTGAGTCACCTAAATGCGTTACTTGTAGCGTTCCTGAAGATTTAGTATATTTGTTGATGGTCTAACGGTCGATGATGTGTCCGGTTTCAACCTTACAGAACTGATTTATGTAGAATGTTAAAAAATATTTATTTAGATATTGGTTTACTTTATATATTTCAAGTTTCCCTCAAAATGATAATTTTAGATATTTATATAAATTCCTTACTAAATGTTTAGAATTAAGAAATAATACTAATTTGTAAAAAAAAATTAATAGGGAGCCACAATGAAACTGGAATAGTGTCAACGCTGAAAGCTCTTAAATAAAATCATAACAAAAAATCGTGTTCAAAGTTGGCCGTGATGTTGATCAAATACTTACAATATGGAACTGACCCTTACTGATTAAGATCTATGGAACAGATTTTTTCGCGATTTTTATGTTGGTTCCAGAAAGAAGGTTGCTTCATATGAGGGTATGACGCCCTTATAATATTATTTGGTCATTCCGGAATAGCCTGTATAAATTCATTACATGCGTAAGGGTCAAAAAAATTACTACATAGCAATGTCAATAAAAATGTATTAACTAGAAACATACACATATTAATACATGACAATGCAGGAATGTATGTTTAAACTGAATTCAGAAAATTATAAAAGGAAATAGTTTTCCATATATACGAGGGTGGATCTAAAAGTTCGTGGCTTAACCTACATGGAACTATGACATCTTTTTAAATCTACCGTCATTTGTTAGTATGTGTCATATTGATTCATTGTGCGCAGTTTCATTCCGATACTGCACAATATAAATTTTCTGTGATTATATGTTTGAAGCAATCTGACGCAATTTTCAATAATGGAGAAAATTTAACACCGTGCCGTCATTAAGTACCTCAATGAAAAAGGCCTATCACCAAAAGACATCCATAAAGATATGGTGAGCACTTTGGGGGAGTCTGCTCCATCATATTCCAGTGTCAAGAAGTGGGTAGCTGAGTTTAAGCGCGGTCGTGAGAGCATTAAAGATGATTCTAGGAGTGGAAGACCTCATCCTCTACCACAAAAGAAAACATCGATAAAATTTGTGATCTCGTACTGGGTGACCGATGTTTGACCATTGTTAAGATAGCTGAGATAACAAACATTAGTTATGGCCGGGTGCAACACACAATAACGGAAGAATGGAGGTTCCATAAGGTTTCTGTTCGCTGGGTCCCTCCCGAGGTTGCTTTCAGCTGAACAAAAACGAATTCGATACACAATTTCGCGAGACTGTTCGGATCTTTTTGAGACTGATCCCGAGGACTTTTTGTCTAGATTTGTTACCATGAATGAAAGCTTGGTTCACCACCATACTCCTGAATCAAAGCAACAATCCAAACAGTGGAAAAGATAATACTCTCCTACACCGAAAAATGCTAAGGTCGTTTTGTCGACTAACAAAGTCATGGCTTCCGTTTTTGGGATGTGAAGGGCAATATTTTTGTAGATTATTTACCGAAAGGTCAAGCTATAAATTCCAGTTATTATTGTAACCTTTTCGAAGACTCCGGGAAGAAATAAAAGAAAAAAGGCCGGGAATGTTACGTAAGAAAGTTTTGTTTCATCAAGACAATGCACGTGTTTACACTTCGGTTGAAACAATGTCTGTAATCCATGATTGTGGCTACGAATTGCTGCCCCACCCACCTTATTTGCCGGATTTAGCCCCCTCGGATTATCATTTATTTACAAATTAAAAAAAAACATTTGGGTGGCTCGAAATTTTCGACCAAAGATGAGGTGACAGTCGCAGTAAACGATTATTTCGGCGACCTTCCGGAATCTTTTTTTTTTCGAGGGGATAATTAAGTTGCAGGCCAGGTGGAAGAAGTATGTTGAACTAGATGGAGACTATGTCGAAAAATAAAAATAAATTTTGATCCACTTTTCTTTCATTTTCTTGGTGGGGCTTAGAACTTTTAGATCCACCCTTGTAGTTCACTAAAAAAAGATAATTAAATGTCGTCACCCTGAGTGACGTAAATAAATATGACAATTGATAGACAGAAATGTACTACCTAAATTACAAAGAATAAAGGTGAAGTTGCAAATCATAAAAACGTCCCGTTGGCAGGACGTATAAGGGTCCTAAATGTCTTGTTTTTCAAATATCAATATAATGAGTAAGGTTTTAAGGATCTAAATTAAGCATGTGAAATGAGGTGTTATAGTATTAACGGGAAAAATTTTCAATATAACGAATTTGTCGTTATATTGAAAATTGGTAGGATTCGAACTCGCTACCTCTGACGTAACGCGCGGACTAATGCCACGTTATCAACTGAGCCAGCAAGTCTTTATAAAAAGTTAAATAGTTTTTATAAACGCATTAGATATTTTGATCTAGTACCTCGTTAGAGGGGAACGCGTTCGCAAAGCTTACCCTGTAATAAATGATCTAAGAAAATCATTAATAAATATTACTGAGTGAAGTGAAAGAGCAATTTTAATAGCTGTATAGGTATTTAATCATCTGTGGAATATTCACAATCTGTGCTGTCAGTGGTCTATATTTTTTGTGCTGTCAGTGTCAAAATCGAAGACTAGTCCGATTTCCGAGAAACAGGGAACCATAAAACGAAACCTGATAAAAATTGTTATTGTGCAAACAAAATAAAAATTAATATTTTCTTAAAATGGCACATCTACTTCCTAATATATGTCGATGCCTATGTCTTAAGGGTCGTCCTGCTATTTTAATCTCATCTGCGTCTTATCACGCTAATGTAAGTTTTTGGTGCAGTCTCAAGGTATCATTATTGATTTTTTAAGCCGCTTATTAAAAATAACAACTTTTCCGCAGGTTATAGATCATTACGAAAACCCTCGTAATGTTGGGTCACTGGACAAGAAAGACGCGAATGTCGGAACAGGCCTTGTCGGGGCACCCGCTTGTGGCGATGTGATGAAATTACAAATCAAAGTGGACGAAAATGGAAAAATTATTGATGCAAAGTTTAAAACTTTCGGTTGCGGATCCGCTATCGCATCTAGCTCTCTTGCTACAGAGTGGGTGAAAGGAAAAACTGTGGACGAAGCACTGAGTTTGAAAAATACTGATATTGCTAAAGAACTGTCGCTGCCGCCTGTCAAGCTACATTGTTCTAGTAAGTATCATCCAATAATAATGTAATGTGCATGCTTAATAAATAGATTTGACTCTTAGGGTGTTTGTTACTCAATGCCCCAAAAAACCAATGGTTTATATGAAATTTGGCACAGAATGCTATCATCATCCAATTAGATTGAGTAATCACACTGGATGACCGGTAAACAAGATGAAAATGGCTTGTGATGGTGAATTATGGTGTTCTATGGGGCAAGCTTCTGTCCAGTAGGAGATGATGACTATAGACGACCGGCTGGCTCTGTTGGTAATGTGATGGTTAGTCCACATGTTAGCCAGAGGTCGTACCCCACCTAGGTCATAGTTGTTTATATATGTATCATAAAAATTTCTATGATAAAAATCTTAAATATGTAAGAATTCTTAAATGTATAAAAATATTAAATATATTTCCGTTGTCTGGTACCTGTAACACAAGTCCTTATGGTACTTACCACAGGACTAGGCTAATGTGGTGTGATAATTCCACAGACGTTATAGTATTCAAGTATATACTATTTCTAAGTGAAAATATTATAGCATATTGTAGTATTGAGGAAATATTTACCCATCAGATATTTGATAATGACTGGGCTCACAAAAGATTTACCTTTAAGACCACACTTACACCTTGGCCTGTGTGTCATGTTATGTAGAGATTGTAAAAAATACTTTATACATTGAACCAGTGAATGATGTATTTATGTGTGGAAAAGTGATTGATTTTATCATCCTATTGAAATTAAAATTGTGCACTACTTTCTGTTACAGTGCTGGCAGAAGATGCTATCAAGGCAGCACTTTCAGATTATAGGATTAAGCAACAACAAAAGGAAACAAAGTAATCATGAATGCTGATATATTTGGAACAGATCTGTGATGGCTATGAGGGGGTTGTTTAATCCAGTAGAAAATCTTTAATATGCTCATATAATTAAATAGCACAAATAGAAAAAAAAAAGTGGAAATGTAACCCATAATAAAAAAAATAGATTCCCTCTTTTCTAGATATAATATTGTTGCATAGAAATAAAATTTATTGATTTCAGTTATTGTTTTAATTGTCCTTTTTAATTTGCATTTTTTATACAGGTTGACTAGTAAGCCATTTTCATTACTGCGGTAGGGTGTTTATATATTTTTCTTATACAAATTATACAATAAATAAGTAGCTTTTTTTAACAAAATATCTTACAAATTACTAAATGTGCCCATAAAATATTTGGCCATTGCTATGAGGGCAGATGCATCATTACCTGTGATATCATAAGAACATGTTTGTCGGCACTACAATGACTATAATATAGGATTTTAGTCCCTTTGCGTTTTTATCAAAATATACACTTTATACCTTACATTTTTTTTTAACTATACCAGCTTAATGTTCTACAGTGATGGAAATGTCACAATAGTCTGACTATATCAGATCATAAAAGTGGCATTCAGAGTTTCTCACTTATTTACTCAGGAGAGAACTATATCTGGTGCGATTTCTTTCAGCTGTACTCAATCCGGCTAATCGTTCGTCCGCCACAAAATAAAATGGGGCGATTTAGAAAATCCGACTGCGACATGTTTAAACGGATCAACAGGATTTGTGTTAAACATTATACATATAACTAATAAAACGAAAATATAGCTTATGAAGATTGTAGACCAGAGAGAGTAGTTCAAAAATTTTTGTGTCATTTTTTGTAGTATATGGTCACCGTATTACAACTTGGCGTACCAGCCGTCTATGGCGACTGATCTATGTTTATGCATAGTTGATAATTTCAAAGACAAATAGTAAACCCCCTTCTATTACATTTGTCAGAATCAGAATCTTTTACTAAATATGTTCTGAGAGTACAGTAATTTTTGGAAAAACTTATGTTATTATCTTCAGAACATAAAGACTTAAGAAAGTGCTTAAAACTTCATATAGTAGTGATATAGATGGTACAGTAAATGTAGATTCCGGTTACTACTACTGTGAAGTTTATACTTACGTTAGTTAGTAAGTTAAAAAGGTAAACATTTTTCCTATTGTTAATTTGTTAAAACCCTTTCTTAGAAGATGTTACTAAATATGCTGATATATTTTTCTTCGTTTTGAGATAACTCACATTATAATAGGTATGATTAAAATCGACAAATGAACTTAAACAATTCTTTATTAGTAAAGTTATCAATACAGACTCCGAATCTCATTCACGTCACCAAGCCGAGCTTCTGTAACGCTAACTGTGCTGCGTCCGCTTTCGCCTGCTTCTTGTTTGCGCTCGCCAAAGCAGGTTGGTATTCAACACCTGCTACTTTAACCTGCATAAAATTATTTAATTTATTTTAATAACTTTCAAAGTTTCTGGAGATATAACAAGGAGATACTTATAACAACTTGATAGATATTTTACTTATGTAGTTATAGCAAATGTGCCATCGAGCGAGACAGCCACAGACACCCGCATCACTGGATCATAGAAAGATGTGTCATTGTGTGGCCATTCAAAAGATCGTGACCTTGACAGAGTTCTTATGAATTGCCACAGCCAAACATCGATAAACATATGTCATTTTCGCTTAGTTAAGTTTCATTAATTGGCATATCCTCTAGGTATATATCGCTCGACAGCCTACTTGTCTAACAGTAAGCATGTTCAACCATATTTTTTAGCCTCAGGGAGCACGTAGACCAGTGGTCCTGCGCCTGATTATGCTCTATAATATGTAGTCTATAGAGAAATTAGTTTTTGGCATAGGAGTGCTAACAAACAATCGGAGCCACTTAGTGATTACCGACGCCCATTAATACGTTGTATACGTTGCCCTCCGAAGAGATCAAAAGCCCTACCACCAATGGGCCACCGGCTACACCTAAACTGCACAAAACGCGCTAACATAGCCACCGCTTTTAAGGCGGCATCACGTCAGCCGCCTCGCAGCTGCATGTGATGGACAAGTACCATGTTAAGAAGACAACAGCCAGCTCACCCTGAACAGGAAGTTCTTCTTGTGGTCGGGGCCGCACTCGTAGCACAGGCTGTACTCCGGCGGCCCCAGCTTCTGCTTGGAGCAGTACTCGCCCAGCAGTGACACGGGGTGCTTGCCGCCTGCGACGAGCGGAGCGGGCCCTCTTCGACCTATTCTTGGCGTTTTTAGCTGAAAACATTATCAATATTACACACACACACACTAATACATTTCTACATCTATTTCAGCCTATTGTATATACGACTATAAATCTATTACATTACGACGATTCCCTAATGGGTTGAGCAGATCGAACCGAGCTCCACATATCACGACCCTTACATACTAGTTAGTACTATATTTTTAGTGCCATTGGTATATGGTAGACGCATTGGGCCCCATGACCAGGTAGGTACTCGCCCATCTTATTGCAGCCCATGGAGAGAGAGAGAGAGAGAGAGAGAGAGAGAGAGAGAGAGAGAGAGAGAGAGAGAGAGAGAGAGCAACCGTTGGGCCTTAGGACAAACCGCATGAAACTGACACTTTCAAGGCCTTTAACGATATTTTTTGTATCATGTGAGCGGTGCCATCTTTGTTGAGTCGTGCCGAATCGGTAGCAATGTAGCATCGACAATACATCTCACTAATAAAATTATACAAAGAACCTCACAATTCGACGGCGATTAACTCGGCGCAAACACTTGTCTGCATACATACATAATCAATGGCAAAAATAATGACTTTGCGAAATTACGATTTCACCGATATGACTCAGTTCATAATAAACTTTACGATTTCGTGGTTACAAATACAAGTCAGATATTTATAATTTATATACATTACTTATTTTTTTATTTATATTTGTGTAATAAATGTGCTTGATTATGGTCAATATAGACGTAATGCTAACGGGTCACGGGGGTTCGATACGTACCTATAATAAGACATAATCACAAGAGTTACGTTTTGACCAGAGAATATCACCGCGAAGTGGCAGCTACGAAGTCGGCGTTCGTGTGCTTTTGCGGCCCGGTCGTATCGGCCCAATTTGAGTACAATGCAGCATGGCAGTACCTCTTAAGAACTATACATATATAATTCTATTTTGTATTTATTTGCGTATGTGAACCATACGCCACGGCTGTCCTCTTTGGAACCTGGGAACGCTTCCTACACCTCCTATTTTTCTCCTGATTTAATTCTTTGCGGGTCTCAAGGTAGTTTTATCACTTCCCTCGGGCTCCCTGCGATCATATCTAAGGGTCGCAGGAGGTGGCCGCTGTTGATCCTCGACACATGAGCGGCGGCGCTGGGAAAGTTTTCTGTTACAAAAAAGGCGTGAAGAGCCCATACTGCTCATTTACGAAATTCACTTACTTTGCTTCATACTTACTCCTTTTCCGTGCCGGCCGCTGATCTCTTCTTTGGCCTGCAGGCCTCTCGTGTCCAATTTGACCTCGAGCAGTAATGGCTGTAAGGTGCCAGTGCCCTCTTTACCCAACCCCTGTCCCGGAGTCCAACCCATTTTCTGCAAAAGATGCATCCCCATCCCACCTTCGACAGGCGCCGCGCGTACAAGTTGATCCTACATTGAAACATATAATTATTGATTTGGGTTTAAACGAACGTCGAAGTGATCAAAATGAATTTTCGATTTTTTTCCCAAACAAGCTTTTATGTAAAAGTAACGAATAATTTTATCGATATTTCGATGTGTTATCGATGAAATTTATCGATAAATATTATCGTGCCCCCATACCTTTATACTTACCACGTGACAGTAATCGCACCTAAGGGTCGGCGACGTCTAACGCAGTAGTCCCGTCTCCATATCACTTAAAAGCTGCAACAAATATTCATGAATTCCCCATTTAAGCCTAGCTTCTTCTTCTAAAAGCCATTGCTATTTCGTAAAACAACTTTAAACCATAGACGAAACACGTTTGTCTATGATAGATTTTTGGTTAGAATATTAATTTTGATGCTGTATTGACAGTAAAAGGTTCATACATCTGGGAATAAGAAACTTTTACTATATCCATACTTTTTGGCCTCTGTATATTTGCAATCTACAATGCATACGATCATTATTTTAATGAAACTTTCAGAATCGCTAGGTTACCTAAGGATATGTTTGAGCCGACTAAAATATGTAACTGTAAAAAATAATGAAAAAATTCGCACCGCATGCAATTTTCACTATTGGAAAATCTCCAGCATTACAGAAGGAATCTTTTCATTTAGTTTTTTCTATATACAGTCAGTCAGTTTCTTAAAAGGGGAAAACTGAATATTTGTGTGCGATTGTTTTGGTGATAATTAATATGCCACTCGTGGCATGAGAATTACCACCATTGCGTAAAAAATGTGTATGTGTGTGTAAATGGTAAACTAAAATTAGTTTACCTGTTACACGTTTAAGTGATTTTTTTATGTGATGGTTATTACAACATTTACGATATTTTTTTACCCCAATAGAGAATTCATTGAAGCCATAAATTAATGTTCTAAATGATTGTATGTAACATTCACAAAATTTTAAAATTAATTAATTTGTATTAATGTTATTAAATGTATACATCATGTGAGCTAAAAATTAATATCATTATCAATTTCTGGGTCATATCACGTACATGTTTAAATGATGGACTTAAAAAAAAACTAAAAATACAAAGAAATTCGCTAATTCATTTCTTCTCTTGCACAAATTTTATATTTTCCGTGTGTCGCCAGTGTGTCCACATAAAGTACCAGTTTTTTTTTCGGAGTGATCTACTACTGTTTGGCGGCGCTATGACCAGCCTGAAGAGTTCAACTGACTGGCAAAGCAACAGTGTTGTAGCCATGTTATATGAACATGACAGGAGGCAGACGTTATATTTAACAGATATTCCGTTGGCCTTTGACAACTAAAGACTTCAAAAAATATCTTTGTGTACGTGCACGAACACATTTTTTCAGGCTTTAGGAGGATATCTAATTAAATATAGAAAGTTTATTATATATCGCGTGGGCCAAGGGTCCACACGAACACTTTATTCAATTTTTTTTTGTTTTTATTCATGCGACTTTCACTCATAAAATCTCATAATTTGACCGCAGATATTTTGAAGCATGTAGGCAATAATTTTGTTCTCAACACAAAATATTGCAATTTATTTCTTTCATCAAATATGGCCTATATTTTTTTGTGTATTCCAATTTCAAATTAAAATGTTAAAAAAAATCACAGATAGAACAAGTAAATTTTGTTTATGCTGTCGACAATGTTGTAGTTACTATCACACAGTGTATGGTCAGAAGGAATAATACGATCGTATTATAAGTTCTGACCGCGGCGACGCCTGTCGTCTACAGAGAACGCGATTCCCGACACGCTTGCAGCTGAAAGAAAAGTCATTGAGACAGCCTCATGGTACTGCCGATATCATCTGAGTCGTCACATCATTTCATCTCATTCACACTTATCAGACCCGCTGTCTCTCTCTTACTTTATGGTCAATGATAAGACGACTCAGAGGATAAACGCAGTAGCATAGTATTAAACAGGACCCTGTTATTTTAATTTTTGTTAGGCGTGAGACGATGTTCTGCAGATTCTGTTTAATACTACCATAGATTAAAAAGCTTCAACTACAAAGCCAAAACATTTTAGTTTGTGATTCTTGTGTGTGTGTCAAATATTATATAACAATTTCACTTACAAGTTATTAGAGAATATGCCAAAAATAATATTAATTATAGTGCTTTATTTATACTAAGTTATGATATTAGGAATAATTCATTCACATAAATATAAGATGGAGATTTCTTTTAAATATAATAATTTTCAAAAAAAAAAAAAAATTACTATCCCTAGCAATAAATTTTGTTTTTTATTACTAAATACCTTGTTTCTTGTGTTTGTGTTTTAAAGTAGAAGCAGATTGTCTGTTTATTATGCCATAGAAACATGAATGCATGGGAAATGAACCTCTAAGTTTGAAGGAAACATCTGTGTATCTTATAAGAATGTTTGTTTAACGTGAGGATAGTATTTACGCCGCATCAGTGCCCCCTGGTGGCCGATTCAGTGTGTTCTCTTATAGGTACTGTCAATCTTGGGTAAAAGGATAAGTCTATTTTTTTTATTAATAATGATTGACACTTCTCGCAATGTCAATGATTACTTCAATAAAATTACAAATATTCCAATATTATTAACGGATTAGGGTTCATATTGAAGAATGTCATGTGCAATGACTGCACGCAAGCTTGAGTAATATAAATTAATAAAATATTGCGCAATAATAGCCCAATATTTCAGCAGATATGGTCATTTTGAAGAAATCTGTTTTGTTTTAAACTCCAATCTCATACAGAAAATTTTAAATATTGTTTTATTTTTAGATTATTACCTTACACATGGTTCAATCACCTAATCAGCCTTCTAAGTTTCTACTCTCCAAAACTGTGTATTTATTATTGAAGTTAACAAAACATTATCTATATGCATTAAAATATAATTTAATAAACAAACATTGCGTGTTGTATATTGGTTATGTTATGAATTCTTATGTTCTTAAAGTATGTAATAATTATGTACTTTAAGTGTACAATATACAAGACTTTTCCTTTCTACTGCATACACTTTGGACATATCTAATGTCACAAAATGGGCACGAGTCAGCTATTCTCAGTGTATAGGGAAACGGATATCTATGGTCCACCCCGAAAATTGAGCGGAACGGCAAGCACACCAGTTATGCGGATGAAACCGCGAGTCGCTGCTAGTTGTTTCTAAACACGCGAAACTAGTAACAATAAAAAGACAATCTGCTCTGTGACGTGTGTGCGGTACACGCGTATACGTACCTTCTTAGCCCATGCGTGCGCGCCGCCGGCGAGCTCGCGCGGCGTTAGCAGCTGCACGCCCGTGGAGCCCGTGAACTGACCCGGCCTGCCGCCTGCGCCCGCGGGGGCAGCGGGCGGGGGCATGAGCGCACCGGCGCTCCAACCAAACTGTCAAACGCAGCAACAATAACAAACCTGTCCACTTTTTTGTAGAATATGGGGACGAACGAGCCATTTGATGATTATCGATGCTAATTAACATCAGTATACGCACATGCGTTGGCTTCCTTCGCTGCCTTCAAATGCACCACCAGCTACTCTGGTTACATAGATGTATATGAGCTTAAGATCCTACTATTATGTACCTCTTGCTTACGTGATACCGTTTTAAAAGTGATAGGTAAGCTGTATAGCTTCGTGTGTTTTCTGTGTAACCTGTGGCCCTGGCCACACACAAAGCGGGTGGTGTTAAAGTGGGAAACGTATCTGCAAATGCTTATGTTAATGGGCTGTCGGTAGTTAGAACTCCAAGCTCAGATTATTCATTTCTCATCCTATAAAACAAAACCTACAGGTTTGACTCTCATATTATAACGCTACTCACGCCCACAGTGCTAGCTAGCTCGTTTTGTTCCTGCTCCTTACGGATCATAGACAGCTTCTGAGTCACGATCGACGCTACGTCCTGCGAACGAGTGATAAAATGTAATTGTTTACAGAAATGAATATAACAAGGACGCAGTTCAGAAGGAAGTGAAACTTCTACGTCAAGATGTGACACTTCTTCGGCAGGATGTTACACCTCTACGTCAAGAAGTGACACTTCTCCGTCAGGAAGTTACATCTCTACGTCAAGAAGTGACACTTCTTCGACAGGAAGTTACACCTCTACGTCAAGAAGTTACACACCCTCGTCAGGAATTACGCTCCTTCGACAAGTAGTTACACTTCTTTGTCGTATTAAAAAAAATCTGACAAATGTCAGAAATGACTGTGACATTCACCGTATAAGTTGTCAGGTCAAAAGGTCCGTTGCAAGTACAGCATTCCCGACAGTAAGACAACATTTTAGTTATCTGCGTTAGTGTATGTAGTGGGGCGTGGGCCGACAGGTGCCCCAGACAAATAGTAAGCCACATTGACCACGGGCTCCGTACAAAAGCTGGAGCTTAGACTGCTAGTCTGAACTCTGAAATCAGGCAGTATTTTTGAAGAATTATCACGTCACCCGATGACGTAGTTACGTTACATTCCCATGGCCCATTGGTGAGGAGAAAAGTAGTGCAATACACCGGCATAGTAATTATATAGATGTTCAGGACGTCGGTAGTCGTAAAAAGGCGACCATTCTCTCTTCTGCCCCTTTTTGCATGCTATAAAAATTCCCTATTACACACATGAGGTGTTGTTGGATTCGTCTGAAAAGGAATTTTCGAGATTGCCTCATTGAAAGTGAAATGTTGAATGCCTAAATCATTAAAAAATTGTGTCATTAAAATATATATTTAAATGTGTCGGGATTGCTGAAATGAAACGTTACTTACTTGTATATATTAGTATCTCAGTCTTAATTAGTAAAACTGTACGAGGCTATGCAGCACAAGAAGGAACCTCTTACGGAAATGACACCGCCACAAAGTGACGGCTATGCTGTTGGTTTTAATGCGGTGAGTTTTTGCTGGCCCATTGCAATTGAAAAGGAGGGTAACACATCTACATAACAATTATGAGGATGTGTAAGGGCTTGATAGTCAACAAAATGATGCTACTTCTCGTTTGCCCCCTTATACTATTAAATATAATAACTTACGATCTTAGGCGGCTCCACTCCCGGAGGGTAGGCTTGAGGGCCGGGCGCCAGAATCGCTGGCACCGAAGTCAACTCTGAAAATATTGCCATGTTTTAATGAACTCGTGACCATGACCTATGGCGCTCTATAGGGGAGCTCCATGTCTAGCAGTGGACGTCATCAGGCTGATGATGATGAATAAACACTATGAAATTAATAGTAGAAGTAGCGGTAGTAATTAAATACCAGGGTCGATTGAAAAGTACTCGGCCTAACACAATTCTTTTAATTCTAAAAATCAAATCTACCCACATTATTTAGGCTAGTTAATTGTGTGAAGTTCTAAACAGATACGATAATTAGTTGTGATAATTTTTTAACAAAGCAACAGACCATAATTTCTGCAAATGTAGCAAATCGACTAGCGCGCCTTCATTAAGTACCTCCATAAGGGGCTATCACCGAAAGGCACCCATGATAATGTGGTGGGTACATTGGGAGATTCTGCTCTGTCTTATCCATCCGTCAGAAAGTGGTTAGCAGAATTCAAGCGTGGTAGAGTGAGTGTGAAAGGTGAACCATGCCAGGCAACATGCAGACAAGGCCTTCTGGCCTTCGACGTCCACTACTGGCGAAAATATTAAAAAGTACTTGATTTAATTATGTGAGATCGCAGATTAAAAATTAGAGAGATAGCCGAGATAGGCATCTCTTATAAACAAACTCAAAACATAGACAACGAATTGGGTTTCCACAAGGTGCGCAGACACAGGTGCGTTCAGCGACTACTTTCAGTTGAAAAAAAGACGTAATTGACTATTTCAGGTAACTGTTTGGAGTGATTTGAAGCGGATACAGATGATTTTTTTAATTGGTTTGTCACAATGGATGAAAAATGAATCCATCATTACTGTACGCCAGAAACCAAACAACAATCGAAACAGAGAAGCGAATGGAGAAGACCTGGTTCACCGCCCCCTAAAAAGGCTAAGGCAATTTTGTTGGCAAACCACCCCCATATTTCAAAATACTGAATATGTTGATAAATCAGCAATGTCACTCGGGCCATCAATAAGATGGCAGACGATGTTATCGATTGTGACGCGCCTGCACCGCACACCATAGTGAGACTACGGTGGCCAATATCCGATTCGATATTTCGAATTTTACATATTAAAAAAAATATTTTAAGTATACCAACTACAATATTTTAGGTCAATGAGTGATGAAATGGTCACACAAATCAGCCTCTATATAAATCCACATCATCGGCATACTTACGTGTTCCCGTCGTGAATCCCTTCAGGTACGGCTGAGTGGGAGGAGCCGGCAGCGCCAGCGGCTCGCTTCTGCAAGGTAAGCAGCAGCAATAGGTAATATATACAAACGACCGCACGCGAGTCGTACCACCCGCCCGTGGTAGAAGGGGAGACAGTTTCGCCCTTTCATAATAGCTCAACGAGCTCTTCCATCCCTCATTATATTGCAGGGGACCCGGTCCGGTCGGGAAAGATAATAATAGTTACCTTATCTAACCTTAAATAACTATCGGGATGCATACTTCCCATCTGCGGGAAAGGACCTCCTCCTTTCCCTCAGTCGACAATCTCACCTAGGCCGTCACCCGACCTGTTTTATAGTAACCGATGAAGCTGCACTGCATAGCAGTCAACGTCAGCACAGAGCAGTAAAGAAAAGGAACAAAAAAGGATACACAATATTTATCAAAACATTCCCCAGTGGAAGGCTAAAGGTTGAATGATAAGTGACATTAGGTACGTTCACTCACGTTTTCGTCGTCTCTACGGCTGGAGTCTTAGGCGGTTTTGGGTTCAGTTTTGCGACTTGCTGTAACGAAAATAAAATTTATTCATTTTTTCATAATTCATGGGTCACATATAGCAGTCTCTCAGTAATATTTTACCACGCACACACATACACACCAAAATATTTATTTTAGTGTTCTGTACCCCAAAAGAAAAAACGGAACCCTTATAAGAACCTTCAGTCTGTACGTCTGTCAAGGAACCCCGCGGGTGCTTTAATGATTACGTGAACACGATTGACACGTTTCTAACATTGGCGGATCAGCGCATTACAAACAACAAATCTTTACAAAGCTTTTCATTTTCAAATTCACATGTTAAATTTGATCCACTTCGCGGCTACCGATTGAGCGGAAATTTTTCATACATGTGGAAATCGGATTTCCTCCTCGAGAGACCTCCTTCCTTCCTCCACTTCACCAGTCGTGGCTGCGCAACTCGGCTGCAATGCAGCATGATAATTCTATTTTTTTTTTTATAGAATAGGGGGGAACTCGACAACCGAATGATGCCCATGAATAGCTACATAATTACTTAGCCGATGCGTTGCCCTCCCTCTCCCGCCAAAATAGGTCACCGACTACTCACAAACCAAACGAAACGCGACACTGAAGATGTCACTTTACGGCGGTACTATGTGAGCGAGAGGTACCTCCCCGTTCGTGCCGGGCCAATTCCGCTACAATGTAGCATGCCACTACCTCCTACTAAAACACTCACCATGTTATCCTTCTTGGGGGACACGGGCACCCAGTGCGCGTTGTCGCGGTGCTCGGAACCCGAGGACACCGGGAACTGGATGCGCAGCTCCTCCCTGTTGGCCACGGGGAGCAGACTCGACTTGACAGGCAGCGGTGCTGCTCCCTGGGAGATAACTTGTTATTGGAGAGTTGAATAACATTCCTAGGCCAACTACTCATCACTCTCAGACCGGTGAAAGGAATCGCGCGCGGTAGTCTAGGAACACCTGACCGGTGTGGCTAGGCAAATCGCGAATCGTGTTGCAATTAGTCCCTACTCGACGTTCTTAGTCCCTACTCTAAAGGCGACGTTCGGGCTGCTCTGTGTGTTACGCATCTGTCCCCGGGGACGTGAGAGCTGTACTGAGAGCGCACTTACATGATTTTCAGTGTTTGCAAGTATCAAAACTTTCAGTAAAAATTGTATCGTAATATTTTTATTTCACAATTGGCAGGCTCTGCTCCCGCAATACCCCCGTGTCTTATATGATTACAATGAAACTTTTTCTAATTATGTCCTCTAATACTGTATTTGTGTAATGTTACTTTGTAACATAACAAAAGCATTGACATTTTATTCAACTTGTTGTGTACTCTAATATATAATAAGAAAATTCTTTGACTGTAGTATAATGAGCAACAGCAATGTCTAAGATGAATATAATTGTAGTAAATGTTAATAATAACATAAGTGGAATGAGTAGGATAAATAAAATTAAATATTTCTATAAGTAACATATATAAATTTACATTAAGAGTGAAAATATTTGCATGCTTCAATGCCAGAAAACGTTGGAGACTGTACCTACTAACTAATATATCTATTTATGTACCCTCATTCAAAACTCTTTCTTTTCTTTCTAAGACTTCTTCTAAGACTAAATCTCTTAAGGTATCGTCAATTGTCTGTAAAATATATCTTACTCTGATATTCATAACAATGGGTGCCTTCTCCTTAACCAGGAAGGGATGGTGGAAGGCGATGGTATCTTCGTTCTCGCTCATGTCATCGTCGTTGGATGAGACAGACGACAGCTCGCCGAGAGCCTCCTTCTTTGATAGATGTTTGCAGAAGTCCGTCAGTTCGTCCACCGATTTGCCTGGAAATATTTAATAAGAAAATTCAATAAATTGATGAATTTAACGGATCATCGGGGCAGGATGATGGTGAGTTATATTATTCCTACCTACTGGCTAAAAACCCTTGTGCTTTGGGGTTAGGACAGCCCCAACCTGTAGGCCACCTTCTAAACCATTTGGCAGTTTTTGCCAAAATTCGGCAAGAAATTGAACAATTATAGGAAGGTTTTGGATTGTTCGAAAACAATTAAATTTTTTTGTGAGGCGATCCTTACCAAAAACTTGAATGGCTCAGGAACAGTATATCACACCAGCATGAAGAGGCCAGTTACACATTGGGAAGGGATGGGGTAAAGAGGGCTAGACACAACTTCAATGGATACCAGGATGGTATACCCTTGGATGGATTTACTTTTGTTGCCTTTCGCCTAGCTTTTCGCAATCGGTTAACTTCACTGCGGTCGGTGATCTCACTGTCACGTAGCTTAAGTCTGGCCTGTTACGTCTCACTGTCGGCTAACTTCACTTCGGTCGGCTATGCTTCACTGTCGGCTAGTTCAGTCTTGTCGGTTATGACTTACTATCGCCTAGCTACACTCCGGTCGAGGGTCTAAGCTGGTTGATTAATATATTACGTACCTCCCGACTGTATGGCCGCCATGACCTGATTCCTCGTGTGCGGCGGCAGCGCTGCGGCGCCGGCCGGCACTGCGCCGTTCTTGAGCATGTTGATGGCGTTCCTCCGAGCCACCTCGAGTAACCTCTTCTTCTCGCTATCGGCTAACTTTACACCGGTCGGTGATCTGAAAAGGTTGACTATAATGGAATAGTTGATAAAAATATAGCGTCCGCCAGTTCCAGCTAACTTCACAACATTTGGTGATCTAGTTAGAAACAGTCCGCCAATGATATGTCATATCATACAGTCAGTGATCTGTTTATACAGGTTTTAGGGTTCCACACCCAAGAAAAAAGAAACAAAAGACTAATAGCATATTATTGTCAGTCTGTATATCAAGAAATTGTACAGAGGTGCCAACACCTCATGTGAATTTTCCTAATAATGCCAGTTGATAGATAACAGTTTGTCAAGACCCTGGCCATCAACAATGATTGGCACAACATTGAATGTGGTGAATCATACCAATAGTAAGCAGACATCATAGCCGAATCAGATAGCACGTCTGAAACGACAGTTCCTTCTCTAGTATTATGGCCGTTTTCCATATTCTATATATGCTTTTGGTGGGGATAGGACTTTGAAATATGCAAAATTCTGCCACCAGTATATATGAACATATAGAGTGTAGAAAACGGCAATTAGATTAAAATTGAACATACCTGGATCTTCTGCCTCTATGTCTTGGGGAATGATGTCTTGATCGTCGACGCGATTTCGATGAAGACCTGTGTCTCGACCTGGAAGTGGACCGTCGTCTAGATCTGGAGGAAGACCGGTGACGCGATCTGCTCCTGTGTCTTGACCTCGACCGTGTGCGGTGGCTGTGTTTCTTTGATGAGGTCTTGGATCGACTTCTTGATCTGAAATATGAAATTTGGTGCAATACGTAATTTATTACTTATTTCTGCAGATTACTCTATAAAAATACCATTTAAATCAATGTAGAAAATAATATAAGGATCTGAAAATGAGGAATTAAATAATAGAAACAGAACATCTTTTACCACCAGTAAGTTGTTTGATCTGATACTACAAGTCACTCGCACATTATTTTGAATATCTTAGTGGCCCATAGCTACTTCCGTTAGCTAAAGTGGCAATGGACTGGTCACACATTCACAAGAACAAATGGAAGATGGGCCAGTAAGGTTCTGGAGTGAAGTCCGCATTTAGGAAAACGAGGTGTTGGTCAACCATTCACCTGGTGGGTCTCCGTGCAGTAGCCGGTCCGGGATGGATGTGAGTAGCAGGAGATCAGTCGCCTTGGCGTTCATTGATTGAGGCCTATGTCCAGGAGTGGACTGATAATGATGATGATGAGGCATAATTAAATCTACATTATACATAGCTTGATGGCTTATAGAATTACTCGTAACATGACTGTGAATTTGCATAAGTCTATGATGTACATGTTGGAGCCGCTTAAGTTCTTGTATAACATTGTTGAAATTATGTTTTAATTAATTACATTGAATGCGTAAAATGTTGACACATTTTATTTAAAAATTCTAATCAATTCGTTGTCAAACCATCTTTGTTATATTTTGTTTAAAATACTCACCGTTTTCTTGATCGACTGTGGTCCCTTTGTGATGAGTTTTCAACAGTCTTAACTTTATGGGTTTTTTCTTCTTCAACACTGAAAATTTAATAAATTACAGTGAGTTGGAAAATTGAATAATTTTGAATGAGTATGATTCAAGAAAATATTAAAATTTTTGTGTTATGACATGACATGATTACACATGCACATTAGTTAAGCCTCTGATTAAATAAGTCCCATTTGGATGTATCAGGATTCAGCCAAATGGTACTGTAACAAACAGAAAATTTGTTTTGTTTGTGCTTATCATTAGTTTATATGAAAACCACATGATCAATCATGGATTGATGAAAAACATGCCATATAAAATGGTATGCCATCTTATACTAACAAGTTGCAGGTAAAAGCTATTAGCATAATATTGCCAGTAGCGTATAATTGACCACAATGAGTGGAGGCGCAATTTGAGATCTAACTATCCAGGGAAGATGATTCTACATAAAACCATGACTACTATATCATGTGCACAACTGAGAACATATTAGTGAAATGTGTTTGTTATTATAGTGTATGTACATGGCACGTGTGTATGGTTGCATCTGCTAAGTAAGGTTGATAGTATTTATGAAGTGAACTTACACTTTTATCTCTTCTGCGGCTTGTTTTTTTAGTATCCCTCCTGGATCAGAAGATTTAGGAAATTGAGAATTTGATTCTTCTTCTTTACTAGAACTACTAGATGAATCTGTACATTCACCTTCCTCTGTTTTCTCTGCTCTCTTCCTAGCTTCTTCCTCCGCCTTTTTAACTGTCTCTTCAAATACTGCACTAAATTTTAAATTCTTAATTTGAATTTTACCTTTTAATTTATCATTTTCCACACTATCTGACTTTTTATCTGATTTAGAATTGGCATCATTTGTTTCTATTTTATTAGGAGATTCAGGCATAGGAATGAGACTGGTATCAATACCAACCTCGGGTAGTTTGATTTTTTCTTGTTTGACGCTTTTCTGTTTATCTGATTCTTTTTTCACTACCACTTTAACCTTTTCAGTTTTAACAGATTCCTTCTTTATTTTCGTAAACCCATGTTCAGTCAGCCTGGGTGGTGTTCTAGAAACATGTGACGGCGAGCGATCCTCTTTACGTTTCTTTGACTTAGTTTTTTTTCTTTTTTTTCGTTTATGCATGTGATCACTATCGTCGCCAGAATTACTACTGCAGCTAGAACTTCGACGCTTTTTCTTCTCTTTTTTAACTTTCTTTTTACTCTTCTTAGATCTTTTGATGCATGAAACATCTTCTATTTTCGGTGGAGCAGCGTTGAAAGCACTGAAAAGTTCCGAAAGTATTTCACTTGAAGATTTGGTGGTGTCTTCCTTTTTGCGTTCAGGTGTTGTTTTTTCCCGTTTAATTAATTTTTCAATCTTTTCTATTAAAGTGGTCATATTATAGTAATAAATTTTTTGAATAAACAAAATCAATAAACATAAAATAAATCACAACAGCAGTGGTAATAATTTTGGCTTACATTGTGGAGATTGACAGTAGATTGTCACTTTGACATATTTCGCATTCTCCTTCTTCTTTTGACCAATGCAGTATTACTTTGTTAACATGCAACGAATTTTGCCAATTTAATGCTTGAGGTGTCTGTAACAGTATATATACGCATGTTTTTAAAAATATATTTAATAAATTACATTAATGGTTAACATTATTAATATATGTACATAATAATCACATGCCATTACTGTAATTTATTAATTATATATATTGAGATATTAAAAAAATAAAAATAATTCATTAGTATTAATATTACAATATAAGAAATTAGTAAAAAATATTTATATTAGTGAGACGTAAAAACAAATTTAACCTGTTTGCAAATCGATGCGGGAAATGCATCTTTCCACACCCAACTTCTGCTAGTAGAATTTTGACATTTAATTACGGTGCTGTAAGAATCTTATTTTGAATAAAATATTTTCATTGAACTCTGTGCATTAGATTCAAACGCTTTGATTACGACTTCGGTAAATGAAATTGATAAAAACTACCTTAATCATGCATCGGTGACTTCACATTACCGTGAACCAATAACGTGGCGTTTAGCGATTCTCAATATGCCGCAAAAAAGAAGGAAGCTATTTAGGAATTTTGCCTACGCACCTAATTTAAATCGTATGCATATTACCTATTACAATATGTCTTATCAACACATTAGGTATGATTTTATTTCATGACGGTATTAAGTAAACGAAAGTTACGGACAGTCGTACCGGCCCGATTCAGCAACAATGCAAAAACCTGAAGACAAAAAGTCTTCGTAGTCAGTCGAACTGTTGAGGCTGGACTAGCGCCGCCAACCAGTATTAGGTCCCTCCGAAAAAAAAAACAATGCAAAAATGAAAAAAAAATGTTGGCCAATTACGTCACATGTCCTGCGGTGCAGGAAAATGGTGTATTTAATTACAATATTTAAAATGTTAACGGCATTCGAATCTTTACAAGCCAATTCGTTTATGTTAAACTTCATCTATGCACAGGGCATAGGCGAACTTGGACATGGACTCGTAAGATATAAGTCCATTTTGTACAAAGATTTCGAAGAATTATGAGTAATCAACGATCGCGTTTTTTTCTTGATCAGAGCACTCAGAATGGGCTCTGAATGAGTCATTTGTTCTGTCCCCGCTGGATCATGTCCGATTCAGCTACAACACAGTAATAGCAGTCATTTTTATTTAGACTTTTTTAAAATCTTTATTTAAAGGCTATATAGCATAGGTACATATGTACATCATAAGATTAAGTCAGCCTTACATCTACTGAAAAAAATAATTATAAACTTAACTCTAAATCCCTTATATATAACGGATAGATAACAAAACTTAAGAATCTTTCACTATATTCTAATTTAAAATTAGAACTAACAATATTATGTACAAAAAGAATAGTTAAGCCTTATTACATTTAGTGTCCATCATAAATTCTTGTTGGAGAAATTCGTTTCTGTCACATTCTTCTGTCAAGTCTTCATGTCGATTGCATGTTGTACAGTAAGAGTTGGCCTTTTTAGGAAAAGAAAATTATAATGTGGAATGTGATTGGAACGAATGCGAAAACAGAGCGTTAAACCTATTTTGCTGATTTTCCTATCCGAGAACTAGCGTACCTTGGGTGGTTTGTTAACAAAGGTCCTATACCAAATACCAGAGGTCTTTAAATTTGTTGGAATTATTTATCCCATTCCTGCTGAAAACTTTTTAATAGATACTATAAAATCATTAAAGCAAGAGTTTATATTGATCAAGGTACCCTTGGTTTGTGCTGCGCCTGCCAAGGCATCAACCACATCATTGCCAACAATACCAACATGTGATGGTATCCTTTGCAGGCAAGCGTTAACCCCAATATGAATTAATTCGTAAATACATTTAGTAATGAGGAAAGCCTCAGTCCTAGCTTATTTAACTTTACCACATGAAATCAGGTGACGCAAGCCACTCTTAGAGTCAGTTACAATAAGGATGTGCTGGTAAGTAGTGCTTCTTAGGCCAGTGCTTCAAGAATACCTATTAGTTCAATGCTCATAATCGGAAGGTTACCATGATCTATACGAAATTGAGACTTTATTTTAGACAATGAAACATAAAATACGCATCCAATAACATAGCATATCCAAAAAACTTTGAACCGTCTGTATAAATGTGGACGCAGTTACTATACTTAGTAGGAATAAATTTTTCGCTAGCTATCTTAAGTTCTCGTGACGTTATTTTATTTTGTATAGATTTAACATTAGGAACATCGATAAAACATATGTCTTCAATTTATATCAAATGCATAGGAAGTTCATGTGGAGGCCAAATACCATGCTGTGCAATTTTGATGTCTTTAAGGTTCGTGTAACTATTAAATAAATATGTTTAGTCGTATTTATTCCAATAACGTACACCAGATTGAATTAAATTGTCAAATTTGGTTATAATTAATTTCGACTGGAATTCGCAAAAACGGTACATCCGTAATCCAATCTGCTTCTAATCAGGCTTATATGTAATTTCCTTAAATGCAAATGACGGACACCCCATTTATAACTACCAACACAACACAATATATTAATGTACTTGGAATTTTTTTTGGTATGTTTCATTAATATTTATATTCCAATTTAATCTGTCATCTAACCACACCACCAAAAAGTTAAAGAAATTTACAACTTCTAAAGTGACCTCACCTAAGTTTATATTTACACGAGGAATACGATGCTTCCGGGTAAAGACACACAACTTAGTTTTACTTAAAGATAACAATAAACCAGTTTCATTTAAGACTTTTTCCAAATGCAACAAAGTATCCTTAATTCGGAAAATATATTCTTTAACATCCTTTTTAATAGAATAAAATATAAAATCATCGGCATACCGAAACACTTTGAAATCATGGCTCAACAGACTACTTACTTTTAAAGTTACAATGTTAAATAAAATAGGTGACATAGGGGGACCCTGAGCCAAACCATCACGACAGGTTCCACAAATTTGTTTACCATTCATCGAGTCAAAAATAATTATACTTTGTTTAAGGAATTCTCTGATATATTTACAAATACGTATATCCACGCCGTATCCAACAAGACGCTCAATAAGTACCGCAACAGACACGCCGTTATACGCGTCCATAACATCTGTAAAAGCACATCAGAGATACTCTCTTTGAATAAAACTTACCTCTACATTAAATGAAAACGAGATAAGCATCTGCACAGGATCGTCATCGACGAAAATTTATCATGTCTGGAATTTTTTTTACCCTTTTCAAAGAAATATTCTGATCGTTTTGTAATTGTTTTATTGTCATTTTGCAAAAACAGTTTATAAGTGAGATACGTCGATGCTTAACTTCAGAACCAACTGCAGAACATTTAGGTATATCAATGATCTTAATTTGCCGCTGATACGGTATAAAAGAAGTGTAAATTATAAATACTTAATAAAATTTTCCTTTCGCTTACTGGCAGATGATAAATCATGGAATAAACTATAGCATCAAGTCCTGCGGATGTGTCTTTCAGCTTAAAAACAGAAGTTAGTGCAACCATGGTTATAGGCTTATTGTTGTCGGTTTCATAAGTATTTGGGCCTTGATTAATTTTGAAATTAGTTAAAAATAGACCAGTTTCATCATCTGTTTATATGTATGATCAGTTCGGATAACCTCTAATCCAACGTAGCTTGCGCCACATCTCAAAACAAGTAGAATTAAAAAAGATAGAATATACTTATTATTATTAAATAGACTTATTATTATTAAAAATAAAAGACACAAATTTATAATATATCGTTTTTATTTTACCTTTGAAAGGTCATTTTAAGTATGTGATAAACAATAGAGAACGAATTCTACATATATTTTGTGTAGTTGCAGATTTTTTTTAAATATGCCGTAAATACATTAATTGTCAACGGCCATTGTTCAGGACGGAAATATGTCCTTTAGCTTCATTGTAATAAGTTGAGTGTTAAGAAAATTGTCCTTATATATAATAATCTCAAGAAATTCACAAACAGCCTATTTGTATCTATAGGAATTAGGAAAGCGAATATTATATAAGCTTTTAGCATGATGGCATGTGGATTGCATTATTTCCAAATAAGTAGACGACATGTATATGTGAATACTAACCGTTATTTTAATTTAATCACCATCAATAGTCATCTGCAATACAGGAAGTCCTGTATATGCGTTGACGTCCTATAAAAAATTAAGAAATAAAAAAGAATGGCACACCCATCTATTTTTGAGTAAAACTTTTACCGACACTATACATTTGACGTATGTGGCATTGGACTCTGTTACATTAGATAACTTCACCTGCCGCAGCTGAGGTAATACTCTGTATGTTTGTCATGTGTATTTAAGATGGGTAATTATAACAGTTCCACTTCGAGCATAGTTTCATAAAACCACTATTAGAAATATTTATACACATAACGTTTCGACATCGTCCATTTATTTAGAAGTAAATAAGATTTAATATTTATGGAGTATCTTTTCACTTTAGTTTAATTGCACGGCATATTTATTATATTAAAGATGAGTAGTCGAAGTTACGAATTGAGCAATATTAACGACGATTGTTATAAGCATAGTGCCAGTGTTAAAAAGTGTTCATTCCATAAAGCCGCTTCCAGACATTTGTAATTCTTCTGTTTCGCCCATGCCATTACAATATAATACCACCCAGTCTTTAGGAAGACATATCCATGTAAATATATATTAACACAAATAAATATTAACACAAATCCTTGAATACCACCCATAAATTAATAAATAAAGGCATATAATACAATACAAACAAATTGAAAATAAACTTAGCCTTGGAATTACAAAGGCAGTTTTAAAAATAAGAATAAAATAAATTGCCATATTAAAATATCTACCTATCTACATTTCGTGTCATTTCCAAGTTTTATGTATATACTAAGTGTTTTTCACCGTTGGTGTTGTTAACAAAAATCTATATAAAATAATAATAAGCTTAAGTTAACTACATACAGTATGAAATGTATATTTGGAATATTTATACACGATTGAATATCACACCTGCTCTTAACCTTCTAACTTCGCTAAAAAGATAAAATATCAAAACCTATAAGTAATCATTTATAGTATAAAAAGAATATAAAACCTAATTGCTTTAGGATGTTCTTTATCAAAATCTATCATTTACCTACTGTCTTTACAGGTGTTTAAAATTCCATGTGACTTTTCAGATGTATAAGAAATGGTGGTGATGTGTCTATCTGGATTCTAGAGTATACTTTTACCTTTGTAATCTGTCTTCATATTAGGCTGATAAGATGTGCTAAGTATTTGCATTGTGCTAGTTTTGTTTTCGCGCGTTTATATGTTTTTTTTTTGAATAGAGATTTAAGAGTTTGCCATTAGCATCGAATTTTTTACCAAATCACAAAAATGCAACTTTCTAGCAGTATGTAATTCGCGTTTCTAGATTAATTAAAGCAATTAGAAATGCCAGTGCAATGAAATATACTTAAATTTTATTTTTCAAATAATATCACTAACAAAAAAGTATTTTCTATTGTCCTTCTGTTTTAAACTTTATCTGTCGCACCACGGCAGCCTGTCTACCTCTAGCGATTCATATATTTTTTGATTTTAGTTTCAAGTTTTTTTTTGCATTCTAATGTTCTTTGAGCTGCATGCGTAAGCACGCATGCAGCTCAGCAAAAAAAAAAAAAAAGGATTCTGATCATTGGCTTAGGTCAAGTTTAATTTTTTTTATATTTTATGATCGATCGCGTCTAGTCTGATTATTACTTAATGTTTATAATCGCTTTGTCAAAAATTGTTTTAATTAATTTTCATATAAACGATTTTCGTATTAACAAATGTCAAGTTTATCAACTGATATCGCAGTTTGTTATGTCTCTTAGCTATCACACAGATCCTATCGGGTCCCTTCACATCCACGACAAAATTATTGCTTCAAAATCCGAAGAAGCAATCGACAGGATCTCATAGTGCCTAACTATATCAAGGATTATAAGCACCCCGGACATTATAATATACAATCAGAATCATAATTTAACAACTTTTAACTATAAAGGCCATTATGATTAAAATATAAGAAATGTATTGCAAGGTTCTAATAATTCTTGATAGTTAGTACCGTTCGTATGATGAGGCAGGCACCAAAACGCAGCGATAGACCAGGGCTCTCCACGCTTCTCTATAAATCACCTTTTTTAGTTCGTATCATTTTACGTTACTTATCCGATCTAAGTTACGGAGAGCGCTAGCCGTTTCCCTGTTTTAGCCACTAATCACTAAGATTCTCTAAACGATCAAAGATCGCAAGCTAAGTTAATTTTTCAAAAGTCTTAAAAAAATAAAATCTGCTAGTTATAAACTTTAATTTTTAGCGGGGACGTAAGACGGCCCGCACCGTTCGGAAACGTTTCTCGAAGCCTAGCTTTGAGTAAAGCGAACGAGATGGGTCGTTTTCCGGACGAATCACAACGAAGGGCTTGTAGCCTCTGGCGGCGACCTCCTTGGTAAGACGCCTTGCTAAGAAGATCCCGTAGCCCTTCCTGCGAAACTCCGGTCTCGTCTGCATGGAGAACATCGCACCATAATAAGACTGCACCATCCACGCGGCAAGTTGTCCCTCCACGAAGATGCCGTACGCGGGCAGTTCGGCTACAAGCTTCTCGAAGATTTCTCGGCCCTCGATATCACTTGCCGGGTAGAGGTCGTGGACCGCCTTCATGTGCTCCGGCTGCAGCCGAACTAACTCCACGTCTGGTGGCAGCCTGAAAGAGAAGCACAAATGACTTGTAGGTGTAACCGAGAGTTGGACAGGCGCCGGCCTCTAGAAGAAACTTGACCGCTACTACATAAAACTGAGAGAGAGAGAGAGAGAGAGAGAGAGAGAGAGAGAGAGAGAGAGAGAGAGAGAAAGAGAGGAATAATAAAACCCTTGTTGGGGCAGGTTGCCTAGCAACTCCACTATGGTTGAAGCCTTGTCGTGGCGGAGGGGCTTAGTAGTCTGGGGTGAACCCAGGCGAAACCAATTGAACCGAGTCGGATCTTTGCACCCCTCTTATAAGAGGGGGCTTAAAGATCAGGAAGAGGAATCGCTCTCGGTACCCCTCCTATAAGAAGAGGGGTGGAGTTGGTCCCTTAGGGGGCTGACTAGCCGTCGAGGTGCCCTGATGATTGTTGTTCCGTGGCACCTCACCAAGGGCGGCACTGATGGTACTCGCGGTGGTTTTTGTTGGTATTCTGCACTATCATGTGCCGCGAGTCCCACATACCACTGGACACCATCCAGGGCCGGTGAAGGAGCGTAAATGCGTGCCCCCGCGTCAAAAAAGGAAAAAAAGTTGCCTAGCAAGCGGATTTAAAAAAATTCCGATAACTTTCTGTTGGCAGGTGGGTTGTAGGTTTTCTATCTGAACCCCACCCCTCCTCCCTCCTCCCATGTGTACTTATCACCCCTTCGTTAATTGTGGAGATTATAGGATCTCTGAAAACAATTTTAGAATTTCGCATGATTATTCATCATCATCAGCAGGGAGAAGTCATTTAACCGATTTCGATGTGATTGCATAAAAAAAAAAATTGCACGATTACATTAACATTACATACCAATTACCTGAATTGAGATTTACTTGAGGAACACACTAGTCGTAATAGTGTTACAAATGTTATTTAGTGAATGGATTGGAAATTGAAATTTTGAGCAGATAGAGATAAAGATTCGAATCAGGAATGACATCATATTACTTAACGAAAATGAAGAGAGGCAGCCCTAGATTTTATCTCGGTAAGAACGCATGGCACTAGTGAATTAATATTTTTTATATACCATAGGGGCGCAAACGAGTTATTGAACTACCTATTGAACTATCGACGCTCATGAATATCCACATAATTACTATGCCGATGCGTTTCCCTCTTCCGACCCCAATGGTCGACCGGTTACTCACAAACCGCACGCAACGCGACACTGAAGATGTTACTTTACGGCGGTATTATGTAAGCGAGAGGCATCTCCCCGGTCATGCCGCTGCAATGCAGCATGACACTACCTCTTGCAAAGTAAGTTCTAATTTTGACAATCAGACAGTCCTAGTAAATATTTGTTAATCGCGCCCACTAGCATCTGGTTGGCATTCAGTTTATCACGAGTATAACCTTAAATGACAGGTAGTAGTGGTAAGGCAAATCCACTTAGTTAATGCGATTGTCGGGCGCCAACAATTATAATCTACCTAGTTGATCCTTGTGAATTCCTCGCACAGCGTTTGTCACCATTTATAAAATCATTACGACAATACATAGAACATCATCATTACATTTATAAAACGAAGGTTGAAAGGTCTGTATGTATATAATTCTTGAAATCGACTCAACGGAGTTTCGTGCGGTTTTGACCCACGGATAAAGCGACCCCGAGAAAGAATTCTCTACATACTTTATGAAGGTAACAATCAGGCCCAAATTATTTACGGGCGAAGCTGGGGCAGATGGCTTAGTAATATATAAAAGGTAAATCAGTACCTAGAAATTTTAAATTTGGTACAGGGATTCCTCACATGGTGTGAGTAACTAAGAAAGGATTTTTAGATATTCAACCTCTTGTGGGCTGAAACACAGTGGTGAGGTGAAATATAGAATTCAATCATGTTACGCCGCATGGCGCAGCTATTTATAAGTCATAATAGTATAGGGCAAACGAGAAATCGGACTTTTGAAAGACGCGTCGCGCCTTTCCTCGCCCCCTCCAACTGGCCACCGACTACTCATGTCAGAAGAACAATGTCAGTGTCATACTCATCATCAGTGTCCTCCGGTGGTTGGTCGCACACGTACACGTCCCCGGTGATCTTGTCTTGCGCCTCATAGTGCCGCTCGAAGCGGTTGACGATCGCCTCATGCGTGAAGTTCAGGTACAGGGGCTGCGTCAGGTCCAGGAGGAGGTCATCGGAGATCAGCAAGTCCACGAGCTCGACCCTCTCCGATGGACAGAAAACCGTCACGCTCTCGTAGATCTGGCTGTTTGGCTGCAAATTTTTTTTGTAAATCTTCAATTTATATATGAAAATCAAAGTTTGTTCGTTTATTTCTTCTTTATGGGCTCTGTAATGTAAAGCTGAAGAGTTTGTTTGTTTGCTTGTGTTCTGGAATCTCAGGAACTACTGGTTTGATTTCAAAAAATCGTTCAATATTAGTTAGCTCATTTATGGAGGAAGTGTATAAGCTATATGCCATGACGCTATGAGTAATAGAACCGGAGTTACAGGGGTGAAAACGCGGGATGATGCTGGTATACTGTAATAAAGTTTAATAAAAATTATAAATTTGGCCACCAAATAATTAAATTTGGATAATAAATCGTTATAATTTCATTATTTGTAGCTAAAATATACTTTTCCAAATGATGAAAATTTTGTAACCGTTCTATTTGGCATCAAAAAAGTAGGAACGCAACTTGTGTTGATTTCGGTACGGAAATACTTACGGAAGACAAGATCCACAAGTTGGGCTTTTACATTAAAAATTATACTTTTTCAAAACGAACCACTTTAAAATGGCCTCCGCATAAAATCGTATGCAGCGACACTTGGCCCTCAACGACACGTTTGCCGTCTGAGCTCTGAGCCCAGACTCGAGTAGTCTTCAGCTCGAGTGCTAGTTTCTCGCGACAAATCCTCTATATTGTTTCTTTTATAACAAATCTAATTAAGGCCAAGTATAATTTAAAGACATATTATATTATACATAACTAAGCTAGCTCAGATTATTGATTTTCTTATAAAGTAGATAGTAGATGTTTGTCAAGCCAAAAATTGAAACTTGCATGCGGATTACTTGCATGCGGATTACTTTAATAAAAACTGATTGTGTACTGTAACTATAAGTCTTTTTCCGAAAAGTATAATTTTACGTTGAAGGTCCTTCAATCGATCTGTGAATTGTTCGATGGAGTGAAAGAGCCAACTTGCTACGTTCTTTCGCTCGCACGCGCGCCGCTCATTAGGAACATTACTATGACGTCACACTTTTTCGAGCATTGAGCTGGCGTTTTCGATTTACAAGACGCTATCACGTCAAAAAACAAAAGTATATGTACTTATTTACCTCTTAGGCGTAACAAGATAAGTATATTTTTTAAAATTATTCTACGTTTGTAGATAACACAACACTAACCTAAAAAAGGTATTTATGTGTATTATGTATATTTAAATGTATTAAAGTTTATTCTAATACATTACTGGCTTCTTTTGAAAAACCACAATGTTGACAACAATCTTCGCAACCGCCGGGTCTGTATGAAGACTACAACGAATGTGGAGGAGACAAGGCAGTCTTGTAAGGACCCTGATTTATGGCTTTCCGTTCTCACTGCCCACTCCATTAGGGAGCTGGCGTGAAGGTGTTGTTGTTGTTTAAAATATTGGCTACAGCTAACTACAAGGTGTCGGTTTTTCGTCATCGTGTGCGCTCGGATCGTAAAAATGTACTCCTTTCATTTTCCCTATAGTGCCAAAAGAAGTATAACTTCAAAAATGTTTCTGAGCCGTCACATAGACTCGAGTACTTTTTAGGTGGAGTGCTAGCCCATCGCGAGAAATTCTTTATATTGTTCCTTTCATACCAAATCCAATTAAGACCAAATCCAAGTATACACTTTTGATATAAGTATAATTTATAATATAATGCTAAGGAGCTGCATTGCAGTCGTATTGGGCAGGCGCGGCAGGTACCTCTCGCTGAAATGAAGCCTTAAACGTGATGGCTATACTGTCGCGTTTCATGCGGTCTGTTAGTAGCCGGCGGCCGAGTGGGGAAAATAAGAAATTAAGGAGTGCAACGCACCTGAAAGTGTGTTTGTTAATGTGCGTACAAAACTAATTATTTCAAAGTTTGTTTATAATTAGCTGTATCGTGTGGTTTTAACATTGCAAAATCCTTCGAGAGAGATTAATTCATTTTTTGCGGGAAACATAAGAAAAAAAGTAAAATGATGTTATTCTATACTCTCATCTATCATCATCATCGGCAGCTGCACGTCTCCCACTGCTTGACATAAGCTCCCCTACAGAGCGCCTCAGATCACGGTCTCAAGCCACTAGCGTCTCATCTATATCTGTGCTAGATTTATCAAAATTCGTTCAGTTGCCTGTTGCTGTCATGCAGCCGTGTGTCGTGCTGTTTCCGGTGGTCCATTGGAAAGGAGGAGGAAGAGAGGGCAGCGCATCTTCATGTATGCGGAAGTTTATGGGTGTCGGTAGTATTTAAAAGATTCTCCGTTTGCCTCCTTATACTATAAGCAAAAGTTGTTTTTGTGTAAGAGAATAACAAACATACATACAAACATTCGTATTTAAAATATATAACATTAATTGATAGGAATAAATAATTTGAATCACATCTCGTGGGTAAATCTTATACCGAAGGTAAAAATATAAGATAAGCCTCTTTAAGGTATTAAGGCATAACAACAAAGAATATTTTGTTGTTTTTTTACATTTTCTTCAAACATTCTTCAGTTCGTTAAATCCCTGAAATTAATATTTTGTGGGGAGGCGTTAGCCCATTAGGTGGACGGGTGAAGGAGAGCAACTCATACGTAGATGTGGGTGTCATGGGCGTCGGTATCAAACGGAACCATGTGGCCACTACCACATGGCGCCGATTGCTCCTTTATTCCTCTATGCTATAGAAAACCAGCTGATGAATGGCAAAATAGAAAAAGTTTGTTATATGGGATCCCCTTCAAATGATTACTTTGTGTTTATTGTTATAGCGTCAATGGAAATACCTCATCTGTGAGCATTGCAAGTGCCTAGCAATCAGAGCTCATGAGATACAGCCTGGTGACATACAGATGAACAGAGGGATTGACGGACACTTACCCACCTCCATCCATACTCCTACCCACCTCTCGGTATACGGAGCGAATCATGGGAGATGCACGGGGGTTTGCTCACCGGCTCTGTTCCCGAACGTGCAGTTCTTGACTCCCTACATATGATTTAAGTGCCCTCTCGTTATTTCACTCTGCCTCTCTGGGGCCTGACATCACAAAGTCAGAAGATGTCATCGGCCTCGTCCTGATTATCTCGATGTCGTTACTTATACTTCCTCTTCGCGTGCTAAAACTCTGTTCCGTCGCGACCAAATCCTGGTGATAGACTGGGCCCACTGTCGTCCGTTGGATGCCGTCCACTATGTTATCTATCACTATGTATCTATGCTAGTTTTTGTACAAATCACATTCCCACAGTACATGATCTCTGGTTTCAGCTCCATGACCGGCAGGACATGACATGATGGCAGGTCACATAGCGCCATCCTGTGCAGGCGGCCTCTAAGGCACACGTGCCCTGTAAATATCTGCGAAATAACGGACTCAGGTTCCACCCACTGATATGTCAGTATCAGTAGATAAGAAGCAGTACAGCTCTCTCCATTCGGTACACACGACCCAGCGTGACTGCCAAGAGGAGAAAATATCGTCCGCGATAGCGCTTTTCTTTTTCTTGCGCTCCCTGCCCTGCCTGAATTAGCGGACAGCGGAGGATGTGAATAGGATCACATTTTTATCCTTGGGGCACGGAACCGTAAATATCCCCTTTTCCCTTCAACCCCCTCCATGACCCACCGGAAGCTTACACTCCGCACGAAACACGACAGCATAGCTGTCAATTTACGCCTGTATGTAAGCGAGACATACCTACTTTCCAGGTATGATACTGCTTCTTACTAAGTCTGTGGGCGTTAATATAAAGCCACCTGCTACCACCTATCTTATACTGTAAAATGTATTTTATAAAATTTTAATTCGAGCGGCCCCTATTCGTTTTGGCTTTCTGGCTATATTAGATTGACAAGTGAATACACGTGTGCGTGCCATAGTTATATATATTTAGTAAAAATAATAAATAGATGGCGTATTATATTCGTAGGTTATCACCAAATTCCAAATTCCTCAATTCGCGCGACTCTTTAAAAAAGGGATGGATTTCTTTTCCTCGCGTATTAATATATGGATAGTTCTTACCGTGCTAGTGCAGCCAGGAAAGTGCAGACAAATAGGATCCTCGGGCCAATTCTTCGCTACATAAAAATGGAAATCCCACACCTTGTTGTTGAGATATGTTTCAATCGTCTGATGAAACTGAAATGGAAAACATAATTAACTAGGGATCCGACCCGGTCCCTCCAGTGATCCAGGGGCCGTACTTTAACAAATTACGAGTTCCATATTTTTCAATTCCTCAATTTTTTTTTGATACAGCACAGCTTTATTCTGGCTGGCTGGCTGGTGAGGTGGCCACCCCCTGCCCCCCCCTTCGCTACGCCGCTATGCACAAGACCAACTCGCGGCCGGAAATTATAATGATAGCGTATTGGCTTTTTAAACAGGATTTTATACCTTGAGTGATTCTGGCATATACTGCACCAACAAATCGGCTACCGCTGGGAGCTCATCTTCTTTCAGCAATCGAAAGTGTTTCCCCTCGGGCACGATTTCCATCTCTGTAAACAGAATTATTAACAATATGTTTATTGTAGTTGATGGAGGGTATTGTCACTTATTATATATAAATATATATATATATATATATATATATATATATATGATGAATTATTCGTAGTACTACATATATTTTAAATCAATAAATTTATGGAAATAGTATTAAGAGTTGAGAGAGAGAAGACGAAACTTGAGTTTTTTCTTGTATACTTTTTATATTTATATAGTACAGGTGACCAAAGCACCGTAGACGGTCGAAATTCTTATGAGAATTCGTTTACATCAACGTTTGTAGTAATACTGCTATGGGTTTCTACTATGTCAGTGCCGCTTCATGAAACCAGTTTCTTTTTCCATTATATGAGAAAATTAGATTCTCAATTCTGGGTTCGAATACTGGATCAACCAACACGAGTTATTCAAATTTTCCAATTTCGATTAGCTGCCCGGAGTCCGAAAATTAGCGGTTTTTCGCCTCGATGTCTCGGAGCGCACTGATTTATCTTGGGTCGTGTCGGACTGCTGTGCCATCGGAATAGGAGAATGAGGGAATAGTGAATGTACTGTAGCATGTCCTGCGACGCCTGGCAGTATACAGATGGGCGCCGTAGCCAAAATTAGGCGTGGGCGACATTATTAGATAGTGACGAGAATTGTTATAACAATTTATCCATTCGTACATGTTGCCAATGACGACGTTAAGAAGTTAGTAAGAAGAAACTGTCGCCCATGTGCTACTAGAGTGCATAGAAGTAGAACTAGACGAGCCTAGGATAGCCGGCGGTACTCCCAAATGCGTCCTACATTGATATTCAATAGCTACAAGGGGTGGGCAACACGCAAAGCAGGCGCAAACAAGCGCTGTGGAAACAGCCCGACCACCAAGCAAACAAGTAAATATCGGTTTTGTAGAAAAGCGCTTCAAACATGTATAATTGATGCGGGGCAGGTAGAGCCTACCGAGTATCATACGTCACGGTCCTTACATACTTGTTTTCCTCTACCTACATTCACATCGCAGGTTCCTACTAAAATTCCGGTTTTTATTTTTTCCATTAGTAGCTTGGACATTTAAACTATAGTTGCCAGTTCGTAGCGTCATGCATATAACGTTCCTCGTGAATGCATCTATGGCACACCAAAATAATTCTGACTCGTAGTTCCAGAGATTAGCGCGTCTAAACAAGCAAATAAATAATATAATATAAATAATCTTCGCTTCAATATGTACAACTGATAATAAAGTCCATTCAAGTATTATGAATAGTGTATTGGTGTACATAATTAATCCGTCTTTATACTGTTTCTTTGGCTATGTTCCAACTCTCAGCTATGTGTTTAGATTAAATTCAGCCTTATTACTACTAATATGGCAAATTCAGCTACGGTACACTGAATGGGGGCATTTAAAAATCAGATTAAATTGGCAACACTTAAGATTTGTTGTAACCTCATTTCATGTAGGCCTTTCTCAGAACTTTAATCTTAGGCCTTTATCTGTGAAAGGGTAAAAAGGAGATTTGTATAAAAAAATAAAAACTATTAGACGTGGTAAGTTTTCGTAACGATGTCCCTTATCGCGCAGCTGCGCACACTTTTAGCCGAATGGCAGTTACACTCTGCGCTCCCCTGAGAGGCTCTCTACTTTACTCTACTCTACTGAAAAGGAAATTGTACAAACAAATTAGAATAATGGAATTCAATAAAAACTTCCAATTCGTATAAATATACTTGTTGAGCTAGTTTAACAGATGGGTGATTCTTTTGTAAGCTGCTACAGAATCCTTTATGGTCAAGTTCGACACGCTTCTGGCCGTTATATTAAACCGAATCATCGGTTTCTGATAATATTTTATTACATAGACCGAATAGAATATAAATCAATAATATTAACCAAACCTGTTAAGAAGTCGCGTTTATTCCCGTCATAATACGTTTTACAAACGTACTATGACGGAATGCTATCGAGGGTTATTAATGACACACACATGTCACAATGAATTGTCTTTGGTAAAAAATATTATGATTAAAGTATCAAGTAGCTAGTCTTAAGTAAGGGCAAGCTACTTGGTACTTTAATTGTACCTGTGAAACCGGTCCTAAGTGTTAACGGCCGAAAGACAGCGCAACTGACTCCGATGAAGTCGGTGCGCTGAGCCCCAAGCTTCACTTCCTCACTTTTACAGGAACATATGAAGAGTCGTCGTTACAGATAAACTATCTTCCCATCAAGGAGCGCGACCCTCAGCAATGTGGAATACGCGAGGAGGAGGTATCGCGAAATTTTAAAAATTGTCATCTTCCCCCGTAACTCTCGATAACAACACTAAATGTACATTAGATAACACTAAATGTACCAAATGTTGATACTTTTTACTCTGTACGTTTAATTAATTTCAACAAATATAATATTCATGATAACACGGCACATGTCTCGTGCGTTTGGACAAAATGACAGATACTGACCGAACCATCTCTTAAAACATAAAATAATATTTAATGAAAAAGAAAAAGTATAAAAAGAAATAGTCTTTTTGTTACACCGCCGCGCAGATTCATATCCTTGAATGTCGGCTGTACTCAACATAATCATCCTCTAGATCACAGCCGCGTGTTTAAGTTTACATGACAATTACATCGTGAATCTGTACCGAATGTTATTTATATTTATGACTAGTCGATGTACGCGACTTCCTTCGCGGACTTTGCTTTTTTACAACCTATATCTTGCCCAGGCATATTAGTATACAACGAAAAAGTTCTATTCCGATCCGTCCGTTAGTTCCGGAGAGTAGAGCCAGCAGAGACTACATTTTTTTCATATTTTTCTCAAGAACTATTTCCTTATCAACCTATTATTACTTTTTCTTCAATATTTAATGTATGTAATCCAGGAGATTACATACATTAAATATTGAATAAATATATCAGGATATATGACGATAGTTTTTCAAACTGCCGTCATATATCAGGAGATATGACGTCATAGCACCACAAATCTTTTGATATAACAATATATGAAAACGTTCGCAAAAATAATATTAGTATGACAATTGAATGACAAAAGAATGGAACAAACGATCAATCCAAGCTGACCGATTTAACATTATGTACTATTCAAATAGATTGGTGGACCATTGCCATCTCTCCTCGTCACCCCCCGGAATCTCCCAGCTAATTCAAATGAGACAGAAGCTATCTCTTACAAAATTGCGACGTGTGCTGCATATGGACGACTTGGACAGAGACGGGAAGACAGCCTAAAACGTGTCCGTCTAAGCTGAAGAATACAGCAAATGTGACTCATTCTCTGTCTCTATTTATTCATTAATTTCTCTCTGCCCAATGCGCACGCGAGATCAAGTAGACAAAGATAGTAAAGCATTCTCGTCTTACTTCTCTATAAACCAACGCGGATATTCGCCGTCATAGGCCAGCCTATTTACTTCCCTTTGTCTACATTATCTCTATGGTATGATACGACGAAATTTTGATAACATTTCATATCCCACTTTTATTTTTTAATAATTTTAGAGCCACGTCCTTAATAATTTTAGATTAAGTGTTATGCATCCATATTATTATGCTTTTATAGACCATAATGTCACTTACCGCACTATTGTCGTTAAATGTTATATTAAAATATAAATAAGCTATGAAGAAGTGGCGGAATCGTTTAGTTGCACTATTTTCAACTTAAAGTAGTAGTGCCATGCTGCATTGCAGCTGAACTGGGCCGAGGAGGTATCTCTCGCTCACATGATACCGCCGTAAAGTGAAAGCTGACGCGTTTCGTGCTCTTTGTGCATAGCCGGTACCCCATTAGGGGGTTGGGATAAGGGATGGCAACATATCTGCGTATGCGCTTGTAGATGGGCGGTAAAAATCAGCCACGGACATCTGCCTCAGCAAAAAAAAAGTTAAGTGTATTAAATCGATGTGTAACTTATAAATCGATGTGTTACTAAGGTACAGTATCGATAGGTTCTATGGGAATCTCCGCAACAGGTATAGTTGTTTGTGCAAATTGCAAATTATGGAATTATTTATCATGTAGCGTATGCCTTCTGTTGCTGTAGTTGACGGAATGTATTAGGTAGAGGCCTTCACCTGTGAAGACGGGGTTCTAGCTAAAAACAAGTAGTAGAAATATCATATTTAACACTAAGATTAAGAAATTTAACCTAAACTAACCAGCGTAAATAATTTATTTGAAAACATGCAAGAAATAAAAGGCTTTTTATTTTATTTTTATTTATTATTCTCGTTTTTTGATAGAAATACGTATAACTTGAATCGATATTGATCTATACAAATATAAGGTTGGAAACGAGACGTTATAAAACTACATAAAAAGGCACGAAATACATGGCCCAATGGAGGGGAGAATGAAAGGGGGTAACATCTGCATGACAATATAATAATGCAGATGTCTATGGGCGCCGGTAGTCGTCAAGAGGCTTCGATTTCTCGTTTGCCGATTCTATAAAAAAGGTACTCCTGACATAGCCTGGTAAAAAATACTTCAAACTAAATCATGTCCTAATAATTCCCACCCGATTCGGGTGTAATGCAGCACCTAAACGTGGGGGTGTGTCTTATTAGTTATAACATTTCATCCAACGCATATTACGTAAGTAATTCGTCTATGACATCACAGGGTATATTCACACTTCGCTCCTGACCTTTCGAGTTGGTAATTGAGAAGATTGTTTATCGTTACCAAACTCCTAATCGAGTCCGTAAGTGTTATCCAGTTTACTTAAATACTTACATAACCTTAAATGTTCTACTCTAAGTTTATTTATCTGAATTAATTTATTGGGAAATTTTAACACATTTATTCACATACAGCCAGCAGCCCTACTGACGCAGACGATTCTCTCTTTCTCTGCGCCTACGCCAGTAGGGACCTGGCGTAAAAATTTATTGCTGTTTGTTCCCAAATGCTGCTTGTTTGTATGTGATCGATTTTCTCAAAATATACTCAACGGCTTTTTATGCGTATTACACATGGATAGAGCGATCCCTGAGAAAGGTTCAAGTGATGTGTCCGTTCCCGGTATTCGCGGGCCAGGTTTACTTTGTTTGTATATGTAAGATGCTAACAATATAGTTATGTTAGCCTCACCCATCCCTACTATAAGAATTATTGCTTAGACAGCACCTATTTCATTCGCAGGAATATCATGTAGCGTGTGAACCAGGAATGTTTTCACATTATGAACGGATTTACATGCTACATATTGAAGCATTCAATTAGAGCATCTAACTCTGTTCGGTTGTCTCATTAAAATAAGATTTAAAATTTTAAATTTGGTATGCCACAAATTAATCAAGCCCAACAATATCAGCAGCCATTAGCTATGCAAAATAAACAAATGCCCTTTGGATATAAACCTAATTTTAATACCAACCCACAATTTGGTTATAGGCCTAGTGTTAATAATGACACCAGCCAAGAATGATACCACAACAATTTGGCAATCAGGCACCAAACCAGCTTGGTTATAAATCACCCCCACAATTTGGATATAGACCACCCCAACAGTTTAATAATCAACCTTTAAACCAGTTTGGCTACAGACCACCTCAAGAATTTGGTTATAAACCACAACATAATTTTGGTTATAGGCCTACACAGCCACAAAATACCGATGTTTCAATGCGAACGGCTCCGCGTCCAAAAATCAACCGATTACATGAATTAAATGTAAACGACGAACCGTCTCCATATTCTGATTATAATGAACCCCATAATTATTATAATGATTTTTATCCATATGCTGATAGTCATAACTATAACGAGGATTATGCCAACGGATAGCGATGAGTCCCCTGAAATAGACCATGTGCCGTCCCAACAGACTGACAATGAAAGGAATGTCGAAAATTTTCACATAATAGCCTCAAGCTGCCTAAAGAAATAATAGAAATTAATTGTGTTCCTAATTTAAAATTACCACATATTTATATACCAGAAATAGATTCAAAATTTATGATCGACACCGGTAGTACACGGTCATTTATACGACCTGATAAAGCACATAATTATTTTGAGCAATATATATACTATGAACCCTTTGAAGTGATTAATACCCACGCATCTAGCCGACATAGTGAAGTCATGCAAATACCATTATTACCAATATTTAATTCCAATAGCTATCATAAATTTTACGTATATTATGTCGATTCGAAATATGAAGGTTTAATTGGCAATGATTTGTTAAAGCAATTAGACGCTATAATCGATTTAAAAAATAAAATTCTAAAAATTAAAAACACTGAGACTCCTATTATATATAACGAGGCGCATTATAAAATTCAACTGCCACCCAGATCCGAATTACGAGTTAGCTTACCGACAACGCAACATTCAGGCGATGCCATTTTAAACTATCTCGAATTCAGTAAAGGTGTGCGAATGCCCAGTGCGATAATTACATGCGTCAATGGCTATGCAAAAACAGTAATGAAGAAATGACTTTAACAATTAAATCCCTTTTGAAGTTAAGATGTATGAAAAAATAGAATGCGAGGTTAATGTCATGAAAAGTATGAATGAATTAAGCAAGGATAGATTATTAGAACAAAATTTAAATAAATTAAGACTAGAACACATGAACAATGAGGAAAGAAATTGTATTTACAACTTGTGTAGGGAATATAAAGATATTTTCTACTGTGAGCAATTACCATTATCATTCACAAATGAAGTTAAGCATTATATTCGTACAAAGAATCAAGATCCTATCTTTATTAAGCCATATAGACAGGGCCCAGTGCAGTCTGAAGAAATAAAAAGACAAGTGGAAAAACTTTTAGGTGATAATGTCATACAAGAATCATTTTCCCCTTGGAGTGCCCCTGTACATCTTGTCCCAAAAAATATGGATGCATCAGGAGAGCCTAAATATAGAATGGTTATAGACTACCGACGCCTC